>JASDQU010371864.1:20891-37072 GCA_032191745.1 Picea mariana | reverse complement strand
AGAGGGTTTCAGGAAATGTAGGTCGATCCGTACATAGGTGTTGTCTGATGCGCTACCACTCGAAGGGGTACCAACAGGGGTTACAAGGGTGGCCAACAAATGTGCGCTTAAGAACCACTTGTATTTCCCGCGTGTATGAATCCCTCAACCGTGGGTTTATGCGCTTAACGATAGATCTCTATGGCTTAAAGATGCCAGAATACGTCTCTACCTTGGAAAAAAAAATACCCACAATTTCTGCCAAGGAAAGTGCTCTGATACCACTTGCAAGATACCAGATATAATAAATATGCAGAATAGAAATAAAATGCTAGAAATGGCAGAATAACAGTAATATAACTAGCATAATCTCCACAATAACACAGAAATAATATGANAAAGTGCTCTGATACCACTTGCAAGATACCAGATATAATAAATATGCAGAATAGAAATAAAATGCTAGAAATGGCAGAATAACAGTAATATAACCAGCATAATCTCCACAATAACACAGAAATAATATGAGAACAACAACTGAAATAGCACTTTGATTCAGAAAGCAATGTTCACAGGCCTCTTCGAGGGGGCAAACTCCAGTTGAGCAGCGCTCTGTTACAATAATCTTCAAGCTAGGGTTTTCATACCCTCGACCCTTATTTATACTAAATATGTCTATTAAGGGAAGCATCTAGAGGAAGATCCTTCTAGAAGCGGAAGCTTCTATTAGGTCTTCTTACATCCGCCTTATTCTATTTTATTGAAAGGCCTTATTAATATTGACTTTTATTACATCCGAATACATTGATCTACCTATGTGCAGGTTAGGACCTTAACATGCACTTTTTCCCTACAGAAAATCAAGTTGCAAACATTTTCACAAAGTCTCTTATAGAAGCGAAGTTTTCCGAACTTCAATCTATATTAGGAGTTCATGAAGTTGTCATTAAGGGGGAATAAGCTCTAATGCCTCATTCCTTCTCCTATTGTGTCACCTTTTTAAATTCTTCAATCATGTCCCAAGTTGTTCTTAAGGGGGGATGTTAGGATATTTAGACACTTAGGAATTAGTTAAGATCAACTTGGTCTAATGTTTCGTTAGGTTAAAGTGTGTTTCTTTAGTATGCATTAGTATGCATTTGTAGTTAGGTAATCCGATGGTCACAATATGTTCCCGACATAGAGTGATCTGATGGTTCATATTCCCCTCAATCTTAATGGCTACATTGATTTGTGTCTTAACACCCGATTGGTCCATGATATTTATTTAAAAAGCATAGAGGTTCATTTGCGATGATTGATTGTGAGAAAATATCTTTTAAATTTTTTCTTTTGCATTAATAAATTTCTCCAAGTGGTCACGTTGGTTGAGGCTGTGGATGTTTGCCCACATGGGTTTTACCACTTAAAAACATTGGTGTGTTGATCTTTAATTTGTGTGTGTGAGTGGTTATTGAAGGTGTTTGTCCTATGTTGGAATACATATGTTGTCGAACATCCTACTATTAGTAATACTTTCAATGTCACTCCAAAATCCTTAAATTTGTTTTTAAATCTATTGATATATTGATATAGAGAATAGGTTAAAAAAAATTCAAAATTTTCCTTTAACATGCAATTAGAAGTCATCCATTAAAGATGGAAAAAAAAATATTGTATTAAACACCATTAGAAATAATCAAAGATAAATAAGATTACCAAAGACAAGTACCCATTGTATTTTAAAATGATAATTTCATTGATTATAAATATTAGATATGTATTTTTTAAAACTTTCTTATATAAGTACTAATTTTGACTATCTCTCTCATTCCTTTTTGACAAGCTATTTTAATGGGGGCAAGGCACATTGGAAATGGAATTTTAGTGGATAACTTAATACTACATTAACTTGATCAATAAATCATTTTATTGGACAATTTAATACTATGTCAACGTTATTGATAAATTAAAGTGGTATGGGAATTCAAATCAGAGACTAAATATAAATATTACAAATTATAACTGAATTTATTATGAACAAACATATGAAACCACAATGGATAAGACATTTATGGATAAATTGAATGTTGGGACATTTCACAAATAGAGTAATACTCACTTTTAGAAAATAAGTATATGTTATCTAGTCTATTGAATGATAGGCCATACATATATATTACAAGAAGATCCAATTTTATTTCTTGAAAACACATCCTATTTGTGAAATTAATATTTAGGGGAAAAAATTCATTGTTTATACATTGTGACAGGCCATATATGGGTAGAATTGTAATTCACACTTGATGTTTGCATTAACGTGAAACAATTATTAATACAAATTCAAATGACCTTTCATCTTTTTTTAATGGACGACTCTTCCTATCACTTATGACTTTTCATATTTACAATAGTATTTACACAAGTAACACAATCCCAAGGATTATGTGTCCAACATTCCCCCTTTAATACGAAGGGGTGTTTGTGAGTTCAAGCATCATTATGAACTTTTCGATTTTTTCTCTTCCAAGCGCTTTGGTGAAGATGTCTACAATTTTTTCATTTGTGGAACAATGCCTCAAGTGAATAGTCTTGACCTCTACATGTTATTGACTCAGGCGATACTATGTTTTGATGTGGTTAGTTCGATCATGGAATCTAGGATTCTTGACCAACTTGATTGCAGAAGTATTGTCAACTAGAAGAGGAGTAGAATTAACGTGTTTCTCTTACAAATCTTCAAGTATTTTCCCGAGTCACACAATCTCTTTCATCGCTTTTGTCATTGTCACATATTTTGTCTCTGTTGTGGAATCTACTGGAACTGACTGTTTGTGTGATCTCTAGGATATAGTTGTTGATCCAAGATTCATGAGATATCCTGAAGTTGACATTCCATTTTCCTTATCTCTAACAAAGTCTGAATTAGAATATCCAATCAGGTTGAAGTCATTCACCTTAGAGTACTTGAGTCTGAAATCTTGAGTTCCCTTCAAGTATTTTAGAACTCTTTTTGCAGCAGACCATTGTCCTTCATAAGGTTTTTGCATGAACCTGGAAATAATCCCGACAATAAATGAAATATCTGGGTTGGTAGTAGTAAGGTAGATAAGACTTCCTACAAGCTTTCTATACTTTGTTGCATCCTCAAATTTATTCCCTTCCTTTGATGTGAGGTTCAAATTTTGTTCCATTGGAGAGGAAACAAGATTACATAGTCATGTCGAACTTGTTCAACAATTCTCCAATGTACTTCTTCTGGGAGATGACTATGTACATTGGATTTTGAATCCCCTCAATGCCCAAGTAGTAGTGAAGGTGTACCAAATATGTCATCTCAAAGCCTTTCTTCAACTCGTTCTTTGTGGATGCAATATATCTTTCATCATTCCCTATTATCAATAGATCATCTACATATACTACAAGATATACAAAGTTTTTCCAACTTTATTGACAAACAAATTTGCATCATCAAGATTGTAGTGCTTAAAATTCAATTTCAGAAGATGCTCAATTATCTTTTCATACCAGGATCGCAGTGTTTGTTTCAGGCCATATAAGGATTTGATGAGCTTGCATACTTTATGTTCTTGTCCCTTCAAAACAAATCCTTCTGGATGAGACATGAAAACATTCTCTTTCAAGTCTCCATTCAAGAAATCGGTCTTCACATCCATTTGATGAATTTTCCATCCATTTTGTGCTGCCATCGAAAATAGAGTATAGATAGTAGCCCATTTTTCTGTGGGGAAAAAAGTATCCACATAATCAACAACTTATTTTTGTGCAAATTCTTTTGCCATGAGCCTTGCTTTGTGTTTGTCAAGTGGGACATCTGATTTGTACTTGTTCTTGAATACCCACTTGCAGCCAATTGGTTTGGTTTCAAATGGAGAATCCACCAACTTCCACATCCCATTCTTGATGAGAGCATCGAATTCCTTCTACACGGCTTCTTTCCATTCTTCATGAGAAGTGATTTCTTTAAAGGAAGTTGGTTCAAAGTTAGTAGATAAATTTAAATCACAATTATATTAAACATCCATGTCATCTACATTATCTACATCACCTCCATCTTGTCTTGAGGAACTTCTAGTTCCTATCTTTCTGACCTCATCAAGATGAACACTTTCAAATGTTTTTATGAGCCGTTTTAGTGAACCTTTCTAAGATGGTCCAAGTTGCTCAGCTGATTGAGATGGTGTTTGTTGGCGCGGAATAATTTTGGGGAAAAATCGAAGAGTTTTGAAGGAATTAAAATCAGCACCAGAAAATAGGGGAGATCACCGGAAAAAAAGGAAAAACAACATCGGAAATAAGGGAAAACCCGCACCGAGAAAAGAAGTTAGAAAGTGGAAAAACTATTGCGGAGCAGTTGGAAAGTGGAGAAGCACCGACTTGGAGCAACGGTTGGATCAAGGACCATCCATGAACGAGTCAATTGGAAAGTGGACAAACCTAATCTTGTTAGGGTTAGGGTTTTTGTAAGGGCTTTGTCTCAGTTTTGTATAAGTAGGATGTATTAGGCCCATGAAAGGGTTGGAAGTTCGGGATTTTTCAAGGGTGTAGGTATTGTTGAGATTGTAGTGAATATTCTTGTGAGTAAGAGGTTTGGCGAAGAGACCATGGCGATCTATGGAGATCGGGTGTAATGAAGGAAGGATTGTATAGTGCGCAACACTACATTTTTACATGGAGATGAATAAAGAGCCCAGTGACAAATCTTTGTAGACATCGCCCCAGGGGGGGTGGACCATGGTATATCTTTGTTTTTATGTGACTGTATGCAGTATTTGTGATTGCATTTACTTTGATAGGGTTTGATGATGAATAGGTTATATGATAAAAGAATGCACACTGCGTAGTAAGAGTAAGCTAATATAAATTGTAGAACAACACTAAGTAAAAGAATGTTCTAGTTAGTAAATAGATCATAATCTTGCTTTACAATAGACAAATGATTTTCATTGAACACATGCGGTTATAATGGTTAATGAAGTCCTGGTAGGATAGTTGTGACAGCGGTCTGGAATAAGATCTAATGAAGGCTTTTAAGGTTCATACTAAGTAGGTTATATGCCTTTTGAGAGATACACATCCCATCCCAGGGTTGCAGACATCTGAGTCTTGCGGCCACCCATATAAACCATCTCGAGTGAGATTGTGCAGTGCACTTTGTGCATTGTGTTCCCTTCTGGTATCCATAAGGGCCGATGGTAGAAGTTTTTTTTTGGTAATCCTATAGTTAGAACCTGGGTCAGCCCAAGTAACCCAAAAATCGTTCCATTGCCGATTAGAACTCAGAATATTAGATCGGAAGGGATGTATCATGTAGAATAGCACAAAGGTTTAAGAAAGAGGATGTTTGTAGGTTGGAATCCCAAGAAAGTAGAGATTGAAATATGGTTGGCAGTTCAGGAACTAGAGTTTTCCCACAGAGATGATATAATCTCTAGGTTTAATCCAAGACAGTATCTGGAAATATATGTATTCAACGAGATACACGAAAGTTTCTTTAGTGAGTTTCCCACACTATTGCAGGAGTGGATAACCCGGTTGAAAGATACCCATCCAAAAAATAGAGTTAGATAATTGGAGTGGACATAAGAGAATTTCGCGTGGTTGAAAAGGGTAAATAACAAATTCACATGCGCAGTAGATTTCTGGCTAGACAGCATAGTAGTGGGGTATATCACTGAGTTTGCAGTAGATACATCGAAGTCTTACAGTGTAGCAGAGAAGGAGTTTCTTAAGGGCCCAAGGGGAAGGTACATCAGGTCGTTGTACACTTCAATCAAAAGATTCTTGCATGATAAAGGGGTATTAACGATGGAATCAGACAGCTAAACTACTCTGTGTGCATGGGGGAGTTAGGGTAAACACTAAGGAAGATATGAGATAGAGGGGGAAATGGATAGAGAAGAGTGCAAGAAAGAGAAAGATCTTATTATGATGGATCAAGAGGAGATCCAGGAAATTATGCAGAAGACAAGAACGACGCGGAGTGGAAGACCCTACCAGTATAAGCTGAATAGGAAGAAAAGAGCAGTAGCCGAGAGGGAAGGCTTGGAGAGTGATGAAGAAGAGGTAGAGGATCTCTGTGCTGTGGAGCACATTAAAGAAATATTGCGTTCAACATATGAAATAAATACTAGAGGAGCATGATCTAATGAGGAAGCAGATACCCCTGTCCAGATCCAAATCAGTGTAGAACCTACAACCCCATGTATGATTAACATATCAAAAAAGAAAGAGTTGTTTAGAGAAAAAGTGACTGACGGTCAGAAGAAGCTAGGAGATTAGAATAGAAGTGAGGGTACAAGTGGAAGTACCAGTAGTAGTACAGGTAGTGGTACAAGTGGAAGTACCAGTAGAAATTCCAGTGGAAGTTCAAGTCCGAACAACAGTACACAGATAGTAGTACCTCGTGGAGCATGTACAACACATTCAACAATGGCAGGCGTGGATCCAACGATAAGATTACTATAGTTTCATGGGATGGATCAGAAGATCCAGAGAAGCACCTATTCGTGTGTGAGAGAATATGGGAAGCAAAAAGAGTCACTGGTGAGGCAACAAAAGTAGCGCAGTTAGAAACAACGTTCAGAAACTGCATGCAGGATTGGTATATGAGTCTAGCAATAAACAATCCACAGGGTGCAGCGGGAACAGTAGCAAAAATCAAGCAGGCATTGAACATGGAGTTTCAAAGGTTGAAATCAGAGGATCAGTTTATGAATGAGATGATTGAGGTTAGACAAAAACCGAGAGAATCTGTATGGGACGTTGATCAGAAGTTCAAAACATTGAAAGGTAAATTGAAGTATCCCATTTCGGACATGCAGCACAGACAGTTGTTTATAAACTCCATGTTAACACACTTCAAATATCCACTGAGATAGCAAAAATTTCAAACCCAGGAAGAGGAAAAATCGGTGTAGACATAGAAAATTGCAAGATAGACTCACTTGGAGCCCTTGCAGGATAAGGCAGAGCAGTTGGTCGTGGTGATCAACGCAGCGAAATTAAGAATAGAACAGATAGGCTTGGAGGGGGGAGAGATATTAAGACCTCCAGTCACCGCACAGGTGGTCAAAGCCATGAAAGAGAAGAGAAACCAGGGAGCAATGCTAGCGGATAGCAGAAATGTACGAAGCACTGGCACAAGTAGTGAAAGATGCTAGAGTCTGTGAGTGACTCAGGACGAGTCACGATGTTAGTGTTGGGGGCCTATTGGCGCAAGCCAATTTTGGGGAAAAAATGAAGAGTTTTGAAGGAATTAAAAGTAGCGCCGGAAAATAGGGGAGCACGTCGGAAAAAGAGGAAAAGCAGCACCGGAAATAAGGGAAAACCCACGCTGATAAAAGTAGTTAGAAAGTGGACAAACTGTTGTGGAGCAGTTGGAAAGTGGACAAGCGTCGACTTGGAGCAACGGTTGGATTGAGCACCAGCCATGAATGAGTCAGCTGGAAAGTGGAAAAACCTAATCCTGTTAGGGTTAGGGTTTTTGTAAGGGATTTGTCCCAGTTTTGTATAAGTATGATGTATTAGGACCATGAAAGGGTTGGAAGCTCAAGATTTTTCGAGGGTGTAGGTATTGTTGAGATTGTAGTGAATATTCTTGTGAGTAAGAGGTCTGGCGAAGAGACCATGGCGATCTATGGAGATCGGGTGTAATGAAGGAAGGATTGTATAGTGTGCAGCACTACATTTTTACATGGATATGAATAAAGAGCCCAGCGACAAATCTTTGTGGACGTAGCCCTAGGGGGGGTGAACCACGATATATCTGTGTTTTTATGTGACTGTATGAAGTATTTGTGATTGCATTTACTTTGATAGGGTTTGATGATGAATAGGTTATATGATAAAGGAATGAACACTATGTAGTAAGAATAAGCTGATATAAACTGCAGAACAACACTAAGTAAAGGAAGGTTCTAGTTAGTAAATAGATCAGAATCTTGCTTTACAATAGATGAATGATTTTAATTAAACACATGCAGTTATAATGGTTAATGAAGTCCTAGTAGGATAGATGTGACAACTGTATGGAATAAAATCTAATGAAGGATTTTAAGGTTCATACTAAGTAGGTTAGATTCCTTTTGAGAGATACACATCACATCCCAGGGTTGCAGACATCTGAGTCTTGCAACCACCCATAGAATCCATCTCAGGTGAGTCTGCACAGTGCACTATGTGCGTTGTGTTGCCTTATGGTATCGAAAAGGTTCGATGGTAGAAGGGTTTGTTGGTAATCCTATAGTTAGAACCTAGGTCAACCCAAGTAAGCCAACAATGTTGAATTATCATCAAGACTCAACGTTGCAATCTTCTCTATCACATCATCCAAATGAACTTCAGGTTCTGATGAAGTGGCTGGAACTTCTTCATGAGGGGGGGATGATGCTTCAAAAGAAAAAAAATATCCCGTAGATTGATTCGGGATAGGGATCCCGCCTTCAATATGTGGATTATCATCATCAAATTCATGATATGTCTTTACACAAGTGAATCTATCTAGATGATCAAGATGTCTCTCAACAATTTTTTCATTCTTAGAGGATTCGAGAAAGATTACATCTTTGGAAAGAATGAGTTTCTTGTTTGTTTCATCGTAAAGACGATATCCCTTGGTGGTATTTGAGTACCTCAGGAAGATGCACTTTTGACTCCTTGCATCAAGCTTTCTTCTTTTCTCCTTAGGAATCAAGGCATAGCAGGTGGAAACAAAGACCCTGAGATACCTCACCGAAGGAATGCATCCATACCACATTTTATTTTCGAGAGCATGATGTGGACACCCAAAACATAAATTTTACATTCTTGAAAAACAACATGGAATGAACCATATTTAGGAGTGTCATGTTCACTCCTTCAGCTACACCATTCTGTTGAGGATTGTATGGCATTTTGGTTTGATGTTTGATATCTTGTTGGGGAAGGTAGATTTCAAATTCATTATATGTATATTCTCTTACATTATCAATCCCAAGAGAGCCAATACGAGACTGAGCTTCATTTTGAATTCATACATGAAATTATTTTAAAATTTTAAAATTTTGTGATTTTTCTTTCAGCAAATAAACCAACACATCTTGGTGTAATCATGAATAAAAGACATGATATATTTATTTCCATTTGCAGAAGGAATAGACATAGGGACACACAAATAAGAATATATCGATTCAATTTTTCTACATGCTCTGGAAGTAAAATCTTGAAATGGTTTTTTGTTATGCTTTCCAAGGTCCAATCATCACATTGCTTCTATTTCCTAGGAATAGTAGGCAAACCAAAAACACCATTCTTTTTCAATACACGAAGGTTGTCATAATTGATATGACCAAATATAGCATGCCAGAAAAGACTAGATGGAATTATACCTTCACCATGATGAGGTATGCAACATTTTGTGCATTAGAAGATGTCCCTTTCAGTGTCAACAATCTTCCATCTCCCATCCCCGTCATGACAACCATGTTGAAAAAATCCTTCCTTATTTCGACTTTGTTGTCGGATGCGCACAAGGGACAACAAGTTCATTTGCAACTCACGAAGATATAGCACATTATGTGAAAGAAAATTTGGGATTCCAAGAAACTTAAGCTTGATGGTGCCCATTCCCAAAGGTTTGAGACTCAATTTATTTGCAAATACACTATGTCATCTATATTGTTATTGAAGTCTTTGAAGAAGTATCTTCGAAATGTCATGTGGGGAGTTGCACCTGTGTCAAGAAGCCATGCATATCTCCAAGAAGTATATGAAGTGTTAAACAAATCTTCAATTACTCCTATATTACAATGGGAAACATTGTAAAGAGAAGATTCAAGTGCTTTTCTTTTTGTTGGTTCTGAAGTTTTACTTTTTTTTCTCTCTGATTATGTTTGTCTTCTTTGATCTTCTCCCATGGGCCATGGGACTATGTATTCATTCGCTTCATGTGATCCATTCTTTCCATAATAGGTACAATGAATATTGGATCTATCACCTTGTTTGTTTCTACCCCAATGTTACCAGAACCGGTAAAACCGACCGGTTCTCAACCCCCACCAGTTTGAACTGCCCCTGACTGGTTCTGTACGGAACCAGATTTTTTTCTCGAACCGGTCGGTTCCGTGAAGATGACCCGCAACCGGAAAAGGTAGGGGGGAATTAGTTTTTTTTTTTTTAATTTAGGGTTGGGGGCATGCATGGGAAACTTCTAGAATTGTCAAGAGCCCCTAATAAAGCTATAAACACAACCCCACCCCCTCTCTTTCACTCACACTACTCATTTGGGTTCTCTTGAGTTTGTGATCTAAGGGCTTTTCTTGAGTTTAGAGCGCTAATTGTAGGGTTGAGTTGGAGAGGTTGCTAGGTTGATTTGGAGAGGTGATTGTTGGGCTCATTTGGAGAGTTATTTTGCCTCTTTTCTTGGAGCTGATTTGGAGCATATTTATTGGGTAGATTTGGAGCTTGTTTTCAAGGTATGTAAACTATGCACTTACTCCTCTTAAAATTGTTGTTATTTTCTCTGAAAAAATTATTGTTGTTTTCTCCTAGCAATTAAAAAAACATAGGGATTTTATTTGCAGATTTTTATTTTTTTCCATGGCTCCTAAAGAAAAGAGGGATCCAACATGGCTTCATTGCCAATTGATTGATGGGGTAATGGTTTGTAATTATTGCCAAAAGGAGGTTGGTAGGGGAGGTATTCATAGGATCAAGCAACATTTAGCCAATGCAAGGGGGAATATAAAACCATGCTTGAATGTTTCTGATGAACTAAAAGCTGAGATGCAGAGCCTTCTTGATGGCTTTCAAGCAGATAAATCCAAGAATAAGAAGATTCGAAAATAGGTGGGGACAAGTAGTGGTGGAACTCGATTTGATAGTGATCCTCGAGATAGAATGCCTAGTTTTTAGGAATCCTCTGCTTTCCCAATCCTTGGGCGTGATCCTTATACCAATCCTAGGGAAAAAGTAGAACATGTTGGTGGAAGTGGTGTTGGTGCATCAACATCCAAAAGGCATCGTGGTAACCTTGACTCATTTTTTTTACCCCGCACTACCCCTGGTTCTCAGCCCACTATTGATGCCAAATGGAAGAAGATAGAAATGGAGGTTGCTTAGGAATACATTGCTAGGTGGTGGTATGATGCAGACATAACTTTCAATGCTGCAAGGTCTGTTTATTATCAACCTATGTTGGATGCTATAGCTTCATGTGGATCAAGCTTCAAGGGACCTAGTTATGAGAATATTAGGGGGAATCTGTTAAAAAATGAAGTTGAAAGAGTAAAGGAATACCTCATAGAGTTCAAGGATTCATGGTCTAAAACAGGGTGCACAATCATGTTTGATGGATGGACTAATCAACGATCATGCACCATTCTCAACTTCCTTATTGCTTGCCCTAAAGGAACTATGTTCCTTAAATCAGTGGATGCATCTGATCAAGTGAAAGATGCAAATTTACTATTTCGTCTTTTGGATGAAGTAGTTGAGGAAATGGGGGTGCAAAATGTTGTACAGGTTATCACAGATAATGCCGCAAATTATGTTGCAGCTGGAAGGATGTTAGAGGAAAAGCATAGTACCATTTGGTGGACTCCATGTGCAGCCCATTGTTTGGACCTCATGCTTGAGGATATTGGGAAAATTGAATGGGTGAAAAAAAACAGTGGAAGAAGGTAAAAGCATAACAAGGTAAATTTACAACCACTCGTGGGTTTTGAACCTTATGAGAAAAAACATTGATGGAAGAGAGCTTGTCAAGTCCGCTATCACATGTTTTGCAACGAATTTTCTTACGTTGCAATCCATGATTGACCAAAAAGCCAACATGAGGAAGATGTTCTCTTGTGATGAGTGGAATGCATCTCAATGGAGCAAGAAGGTCGAAGGCAAAGAGATTGTTAAAAAAGTGTATGAGAAAGCATTTTGAAAAAGGGCAGAAGAGATAGTGTTATTTAGTGTGCCTCTTGTGAAAGTCTTGAGAATGGTGGATGGTGATCAACCAGCCATGGGTTTTGTTTATGAGGCCATGGATCAAGCCAAGGAGGTAGTAAAGGAAGCATATCATGGTAAAAGGAAAAAGTCTCTTCCTTTGTGGAGAATCATTGATGAAAGATGGAATAAACAACTCCATCGGCCTTTACATGCTGCATGATATTACTTGAATCCCAAGTAAGTAGTAAGTAATTTCAAAGTTTTTAAGATATAATATATATTATTAAATTTTAATTGCAAATGTTTAAACTTTAACTAATGTTTCAAAGTCCAAAATCATTGACTCTTAAGTTTTAACTCTTTGAAAGGTACCATTACAAAAAAGATTTTGAAGCACATGGGGAGGTTAAAGAAGGATTATACAAATGCATTGAGTGCATGGTCCCTGATTCCAACAAACAAGATGAGATACACAACAAACTCTTGCATTTCAATGAGAGTATTGGTACCTTTGGCATGGCTATGGCTGTTCGAAGTAGAGCAAAAGATCCACCAGGTACGTAATTGTAAAGTATTTCAATTATATTATTCATGGCAAAAATTAAATCAAACTTTCAAACTCCTTTGCTAAATCTTCTTTGTCTTTACATGCAGCGTATTGGTGGCAACAATTTGGTAGTTAGTGCCATGAATTGCAGAAATTTGCAGTTCGGATATTGAGCGAGACATGCAGTGCTTCTGGGTGTGAACGCAATTGGAGTGTTTTTGAGTGTATACACACCAAGAAGAGAAACCGTTTAAAGCAAAAACGGTTGAATGATATGGTATTTGTTCAGTATAACTTTAGGTTGAGGCGCAACCAATTGATGAACAAGACCCCTGAATCCAACATATTCTTGGATGATGTTGATCCCTCATTAGATTGGGTTGTGGAGACTCAGCGAACAACTTTTGACAATGAAGACCTTTCTTGGATGGATTTGGATCCCAAGCCACATCAAGAGAATGTGTGCACCGATGTTGCACTTGTATCTTTGCCTTCTAGACCAGGGGAATCAAGCCAGGTTCAGAATCCCCCTGTTGAGTCTACTCATGTTGAGGATGTAAATGATGACTCTGAGTCTGAGTCTGAGTCCGAGTCTGAATCCTCTGAGTCTTCCTTTCAGTATGCAGATTTAGATTATTAGATTGTGTAGTCTCTACTCTCTAGAGTGTAGCCTAGACTCTAGAGTTATTTTTGGACTTTATAGGCCATTTAGAGCCTTTTTGATGATGTGTTTTGATTCGGATATTCATATGACTATGGACTCATGGAGTGCACTTACTCTTAGTGCTATTTTGGTTTTATACACTATTACTTGTTATATATATATGAGAAACTTTGCAAATTTGTGTATAATGGTTTGGATTCACATGGATGCACATGAATATGTATGAGAAACTTTGCAAATTTATGTATAATGAATGGTTTGGAATCGGATTCACATGGATGCGCATGAATATATATGAGAAACTTTGCAAATTTGTGTATAATGGTTTGGATTCACATGGATGCACATGAATATGTATTTGTTTTTCAAAATTTGAATATTTTATGTATTTTTAGTGACCGGTTTTTTTCCGGTTTTTTTCCAGTTCTGGTTTTTGGGGTCGACCGGTTCAATGACCGGTCCGGTCCGGTTCTAGTAACTTTGGTCTACCCCCTACCTCTAAAAGACTTTCTTCCATGTCCTCTTTTGCTGCATTCTCCTCTAGAATAATCACGTGGTTGACTTTTCCCTTTCTGAGCAAGGCACACAATCTCACTAGTGGAATGGATTGACTTCTTTCCAAAAGCTTTMTCACGTTTTGCAACTTTCTCCACCAACTTGTCAAATGTGATGGATTTCAATTAACAACTAGCCTGCGAAGATTCAAGGTAGTGATAATATGTAGGGTAGAGGGCCTTAATGAAGATTGTGAGAGGAAGGTCTATATTTACTCAAGTGGCATCAATTTCATGCATTATRGCTTTGATTTCAGAGGCTAAAGCCATAGGGTCATCATTCTTCAACTCTAGGTTGAAGAGCTTCACCATCAGTTGTGTTAGTTCAAGTTTTGAGTGAGTGTCATACAAGTCATTCAATCTCTCCAAAGCACTACAAGAGTCATTAATGGAAGCAATATGGTGACTCACCTCTTCACTTATTGTCGCAAAAATCACATCATATGCTTTATGGTTTTTGTCCTTCCATATGACATGTTTTTTGTTTGATGTAGGAATAGTTGGTCTGCTACTCTTCGGCTTTGCTTCTGACTTGTGTTCTTCTTCATTGGCAGGTGTTGCTTCACGAATGCCATTCCATAAGTCGTTGAAGATCTGAGTACTTCTGATCTTTTTGTATCATTCTCGGTAGTTTTCTTTCCCAGTCATCACCACGCCGACTATGAAGATGAGAGAATGCATCTTCTAACAAAATCTTGCTACTAGCGTCGAAGCATTCAAAGTACTGATCTCAACAGTTAGCTAGAAGTCGAATGGGTTGGCATAGCTTTCATTCTTTTAAGAAAAAAAGCAACAGGATTACATTAAGTCATGGCATCGATACACATAGAGGCATTTTATTTGAAAGGAATATATACATTGCGTCAAACTGCATGTGCATTCTGTCTCTAAGAACCCCGATCCTTGGCAAGGAAGTCTTCGAACAATTTTGAACGAAAATTAACCCATCATGGGCATCGTGGCCTCCCCAGGGTAGACCACCTCTTTAACCATCACTGAAACAGTAGACCATCTCTCTGAATCGAGGCGACCCTTGAGTTTGACATTGCGTGTCCCACTCGACCTGCACCTAGTAGGCCCAAGAAGCACCATTGAATGCATCTAAAAACGCCCCGATCCAGTGCTTGAGTGGGTGGATACACCGTTAGATAAGRAAATGTTTTTCCTCGCTAGTCTGATGTTTGTTGATGTAACCACCTGAAGCGATGTCGTGAGTTCGAGTGGTAGCTTTATTAAAGTGCCATTCTCACTCCACGGAGTTCGATTAATGAAATGTGCAGACCAAGGTGGATGCAACTTCTAAATTTATTGACAGAAAAAAAAGGGACTCCGAGACGATCGAGTAATGAAAGAAGTTGGGACTAACAACCAGATCTCTGATCTCCGCATAAAATTGGTATCAGGAACATGAAACCCGAAGCTTGATAGGAAAAGGGGAGAGTGGGAAACCCCACCACATTTTGGTGGGAGCRCAAAGAAAAACCCTAGCACGTTCGACGGAGAAACGAGGGAACCCTAAATGAGGGACTCAGATCTGAGTGGACGGAGGAGACAGATTGGCAGAAGGGTGTTTTCTTCACGCGAGAGGAAAGGAAATGCTCATGGAGTTAACAATCGCTCTGATACCACTGACAGGCCAAGTATGGGCAGAACTGTAACTCCACACTAGACAGGTCAAGTATGGGCAGAACTATAACTCCACACTTATTGAAAAAATTATTAATGCAAATTTAAATGATCTTTAGTCTTCGGGTGACTCTCCTTATCACTTACCACTCTACAATAGTATTTACATGAATAATAATTTTAGGGCATATATTATAAAAAGATTCAATTCATTTCTTGAAATTGTAAATGAGTTGTTTGTTTCTTGTGTATCAATGCAGTAAATAAATGTGCCAATTAAAAAGTAAGAGTAAACAAATTCAACCTTGAATGTCCAATAAGGGGGCGTCAAAGGGGTCTAGGTAAAACACCAAAAATTCCATTCCTTAAAAGCCTCCTTTGTGCATAACCAAAGCCCACGAGGATGTCATGAGGGTAGCCAATGATAACTACAATCATTTTTTCTTTGAAGTAAAGGAAGAGGTGGTTCAGATTTTTTCTTTGAAGTAAAGGAAGAGGTGGTTCAGATGTAGAATTCAATTTTGTAGAAAAAAAAAAGGAAGCTTTCCAAAAACCAAATTGAAAGTGGATTCCTGACACTACGTTCTCACTTATAAGGGACACTAAATTATTTAGGTTTATTCAACTTTACTGGCTAATAAATCTTTTATAGCCCAAATAGTGGAGGAAAAAGAGAAACAACAAGAGGCCATCGTCCACAAACTGGATCTGGACAGAAAATTTGAGGCAATCTTCATAATTGTCTTTGATATTGACATCATTGTGTCCAGCCCTTAGGATAGTAAGAATGATCCTCTAGCACCAATTGAGCACACTCAAAGGATCGTAAGGCATACCCTCCAACCCATTCTCATTGATGAAAATCCTGTAGTACAAGGAGTCACTCAAAGAG
>JASDQU010371863.1:35093-61024 GCA_032191745.1 Picea mariana | reverse complement strand
GGCTGGAACGAGGGAAAGAGAAGACTGGCGAAGAAAATCAATAGAAGGTTGTTGGGAGAGCTCCAAGTGTGTGAGTAAGGCCCGTCTAACAGAAGCAGGAGCCAAAGGCTGAGCATTGTGAATGAGGAGAGGAGGGTTCTAGGGATTGTATGGGTGAAGTTATGGGCATTCAATGCTTGCATCATGTGCAGGTCGACTCGCGACGCCATATTATTGCGACTTAACTAGAACTAGAGAGGAGAGGCTCGCGGAATTAAATTCCAAAGCCTCAAGTTGAGCCCATGATTAAATTGCATGGAGAGTGTGTTGATGATTATAACTTCATGAGACATCCTCCACGACACAGAACTAAGAGAGAGCCCATGAGATGGGTGAGTGCTTCTTATCTGAGACATAACTGGAACGTAGTGATGGCCTCCTCCTTACAGAGAATTGAGAAGAACTCCAGATGATTCTCCTGTGTAACATAGTGAGAAAGAAGATCTGTTGAGTTAGACGTACCTATGGTTGAGCACAAGGTGAACATGTGAATTCCCATGAGTTGGGTGCATCGTTCTGAGACAAAGATGAAAACAATGTATTAGCCTCCTCTTAGCAAAGAGTTGAGATGGTGAACTCTAGATGACTCTCCTATGTAATGCAGTGGGAAAGAAGATCTGTTGAGTTGGACGTGCCTGTGGATGAGCATAGGTGAACGTGATCCTAGTGGTTGAGCACTAGTGAGTGTGGTTCTCCTGTGAGACGCAGTGAGATAGAGATATGGGCATCCCTATGGATATGCCCCTAGTGGCTGAGCACTAGTGGGTGTATGAGATCCCTTGCTATATTGTTCAAGAGTCAGACTTGCCTGTAACCCTAATTGTAATGTAAAGGGTACAGGTCGACCCCACCTTAATGTAAAAGATAATTAATCTAGTAATTATTAATTATGTTGTGAGATAGTGAGGTCGGCCTTGTTGTGTCAATAGACACTTCTATTGACAGGTTCAATCTAATATAAGTAAAGGTAAATTCCCCATCGAGGAATCATATCTTAAGTGTGAGTTTGGAAATTCAAGCAAATACATCTTCTTGAGAAAAGTGTGCACCTCTCTTGGGTGCTAGTCTTTTAGGGTTTGTAAGCACCCTTTTGTGTGCTAGGTTTTCTTGGTGGTGGAGGTCTTTCTATTGAAGAATATAGAAAAGGATTGGTTGGGTTTTCTTCCCTTGTTGAGAAGGGTTTTCCAGGATACTTCTTGTGTACTTGTGCATGGTGTTTCTTCTTGTGATCTTGGTTGCTGCAACAAAATTGTTTATGGTTTAAGTAAAATGCTAAAAATGGAATGAACTTCATGCTTAAACCTTTCCTATTGAAAAATCAACATGGTATGAGAGCATAGGTCTTGAAGAACCCATTGCATAAACAATTTTCAACTATCTTCTCTCTCCTGCAAAAACCGTACGACCCTCCCAGGGTTTCCAGAAATTCTGTACAACCTACCTTTCTGAGAGGTTTCAACACTTGGCACTTGGAAATTGGGGATAAAAAGAGCATATGTGTGTACGACCTCCTTCAGTGCACCTCCAACAAGTCTCAAATTGCAATTCTGAGCATTTTGACTTTTTGGCCTTAGGGTTTCGCTAATTTCTGCAGAAAAATTCAGAATTAGGGTTTATGCAACTCTTTGAAGGAGCTATTCAGCTCACCAGTGCTATCCTATCTTTCAAAGGATTATTGTTGGTAGTCATAAGTCCAACAAAACCTAAAAGTGCTAGCCTAGCCTAGCCGTTAGGTTTTCTAGCCTAGTTGACAAGGGTGTGTGAAGAATCCAAAATTAAAATGAACAAAATCATGATGGAAGACAAGCTTGATGGTTCAAGCAAACTCAGTTCCAGGAAGACAAGACCTCATGGAGATGAAGACATCAACATCTCAACACTCTCAGGTATGGTCCCTACCAATTATAATACTTGGCTAATTGACAATGGTGCCTCCAGGCACATGATCGGTATTAGAGATCACCTAACAAATTTTGTTGAGAAAGAGACACATCTACATGCTGCCCTTGGAAATGATGTCAGATGTAATGTGAGAGGGGTTGGAACTTATACCTTCCAACTAGATTAAGATATGAAGCTTCAATTAAAATAAGTACTATATGTACCCATAATGAAGAGTAACCTTGTCTCCGTTTCTGCCTTAGAAGACAAAGGCTACAAGGTTACCTTCTCAGAAGGAAGAGTTCTTGCATGGCACAAAGACTCTCATATAAATTCTGCCAAGGTAATCGGTGTCCAAGAAAACAACTTGTATAGATTAACCATCAAACCAGTCCAGGCCCTGCTACATGACATTATCAATTTGAGTGAGCTATGGCATAGAAGACTTGCTCACATTCATTATAGAGCTCTCCCAGCTCTAGGGAAAATGGTAACAGGTCTTCCAGAGATACAAATTCAGCATAAAGGTATTTGCAAAGGTTGTTCTCTTGGAAAAAATATTAAAGGATCCTTCTCAAGTAGTGACAATAGATCCAAGGAAATCTTGGACTTGATACATTCAGATGCGTGTGGGCCAATGACTGTTGCATATCTGAATGGGTACTTGTACTATGTACTCTTCATAGATGATCACTCCCGAAAAACTTGGATTTACTTCCTAAATAACAAGGATGGAGTCCTTGCAAAATTTCAAGAATTCAAAACTCAGGTTGAGAACCTGACCGGAAGAAAGATCAAGGTATTAAGATCAGATAATGGAGGAGAATACACCTCCAAAGATTTCAATAAATTTTGTATTGAAGCAGGGATCAAGAGGGAGTTCACAGTTCCTTACAAACCTCAACAAAATGGGGTTGTAGAGAGGAAAAACAGAACTATCATTGAGGCAACCAAAGCAATGATACATGATCAGAGTCTACCTATGACTCTATGGGCAGAAKCATGTATGACAACATTRTATGTTCAAAACATAARTCCTCATCAAATCTTGAAGAACATTACTCCAGAAGAAGCCTTCACCAGAGTGAAGCCTGAGATTCGACACTTCAAAATATTTGGGTGTCTAGTATATTTTCATGTACCCAAAGAGAAGAGATCCAAGCTAGAAGCMTCAAGGAGAAAGGGCACATTTGTAGGATACAATGAATCCTCAAAGGCATATCGAATCTACATCCYTGGTCAAAGATAGATTGAAATAAGCAAAGATGTTACTTTTGAAGAAGAGATAACCTTCGAAAGATCCAAAGAATCTCAGATGGAAATCGACAGTGAGACAATGCCTTCTCCCCCTTCAACAGTTCATAGGGAGAATTATTCTAGATGATCCAATTTCTTCAGTTGTTCCAGCCGATCCAGTTGCTCCAAGTGACATGCCGAGAGATATTACAATTGGACATAAAAGACATGCTTGGGCCTGACACACTCTATAGGAAGCAGAGGGACATAAAGCCCCTCAAGGAACAACCAAATAGAGCAAGAGACCAAAGAGATTCTCAAGCTACCTTTCAACCATGACCCACATCATTGACTCAGAGCCATCTTGTCATGGAGAAGCTTCAGGTGAACAAGTATGGCAAGATGCCATGTCAGAAGAATATCAATCTATATTGAAAAAATGATGTATGGGATATTGTTCCAAGACTAGAGGGAAAGTCTGTAGTGACTTCCAAATGGATTTATAAAATCAAGCATGCAGTCGATGGAAGCATCGAGAAATACAAAGTGAGATTTGTATCCAGAGGGTTCTCACAAGTAGAGGGAGTTGACTATGACGAGACTTTTTCTCCAGTAGCCCTATACACTTCCATTCGTTCTATCATTGCACTAGCTCTTTCCATGGGTTGGAAGCTACACCAGATGGATGTAAAGACATCCTTTCTCAATGGTGAAATTGAGGAAGAAGTTTATATCGAGTAGCCAGAAGGATTCATTATACACAACGAAAGATCTCATGTGTGCACATTGAAGAAAGACCTATATGGTCTAAAGCAAGCACCACATGCTTGGTACGAGAAAATGGATGGATTTCTGATGAGTTTGGGCTTCAACAAAAGTGATGCTGATCCAAACCTATATTATCACATTGATGGCAATGAGTGTTTGATCTTGGTCCTATATGTGGACGACCTTTTCCTCATCTGTTCAGAGAGACTCATTGCTGAATGCAAACGAGCATTGACTGCTAAATTTGAAATGAAGGATTTAGTCTTGATGCACTACTTCTTAGGACTAGAAGTATGACAGAGGACATATGAGATTTTCCTGAGTCAAGGAAAATATACCGTGGAGATATTGAAAAAGTTCGGTATGACAGAATGCAAATTCATGACCACACCAATGGTGATGGATTTGAAGAAGATGAGTGATATTGATTCAAGAGAGATTGATCCACACTTATACATACAATTGATTGGATCACTGATGTATCTGGTTAACACCAGACCAGATATATGCTATGCAGTAAATGTGCTTAGCCAGTTTATGAGCCAGCCAAGACAAACACACTGGATAGTAGCAAAACATGTATTGAGATACCTACAAGGCACAATTGATTATGACCTAAGATATGTCTCCAGTGTAGACTTGAGCCTGCAGGGATATGCCGATGCAGATTGGGCAGGGAGCACAGTGGACAAGAAAAGCACCTCTGGTTGTTGCTTCACTTTAGGGTCTGCCATGGTTTCTTAGTGTAGCAGAAAAACGAGCTTTGTGGCATTGAGTACCGTAGAGGCATAGTACATTACATTGAGTGCAGCAGTCCGCGAAGCAGTGTGGCTTCACAAACTTCTGATTGACTTGTTCGATCATGAGATGGATCCTACTACTATTCATTGTGATAACCAAAGCTGTGTGAAGCTCTCCGAGAACCTTGTGTTTCATAATCGATTGAAACACATCGAGCTAAAATATCACTATATCAGAGACATGGTGCAGAGGAAGACAATACACGTGCAGTATCTTCCTACTCATGAGCATATCGTAGATATCTTCACCAAACCGCTTGCTAAGACAAAGTTCGAGTATTTCCGTGAGAGACTTGGCCTGGTGGAGAATGCCTCCCTAGCTGAGAGGGAGTGTTGATGATTACAACTGCGTGAGACATCCTCCAGGACACATACATGAGAGAGAGCCCCTGAGATGGGTGTGTGGTTCCTATCTGAGACAGAACTGGAACGTAGTGATGGCCTCCTCTTTACAGAGAGTTGAGAAGAACTCTAGGTGATTCTCTTGTGTAACGCAGTGAGAAAGAAGATTTGTTGAGTTAGACGTACCTGTGGCTGAGCACAAGGTGAACGTGTGAATTCCCATGAACTGGGTGCATCGTTCTAAGATAGAGATGAAAATGATGTATTAGCCTCCTCTGAGCAGAGAGTTGAGATGATGAACTCCAGATGACCCTCCTGTGTAATGCAATGAACTCCAGATGACCCTCCTGTGTAATGCAGTGGGAAAGAAGATCTACTGAGTTGGACGTGCCTGTGGATGAGCACAGGTGAATGTGATCCTAGTGGCTGAGCACTAGTGAGTGTGGTTCTCCTATGAGACACAGTGAGATAGAGATATGGACATCCCTATGGATGTGCCCCTAGTGGCTGAGCACTAGTGGGTGTATGAGACCCCTTGCTATATTGTTCAAGAGTTGGACTTACCTGTAACCCTAATTGTAATGTAAAGGGTACAGGTCGACCCCACCTTAATGTAAAAGATAATTAATCTGGTAATTATTAATTATATCGTGAGATAGTGAGGTCGACTCTATTGTGCCAATAGACACTTATGTTGACATGTTCAGTCTAATATAAGTAAAGGTAAATTCCCCATTGAGGAATCATATCTTAAGTGTGAGTTTGGAAATTTCAGCGAGTACATCTTCTTGGGAAAAGTGCGCACCTCTCTTGGGCGCTAGTCTTCTAGGGTTTGTAAGCACCCTTTTGTGTGCTAGGTTTTCTTGGTGGTGGAGGTCTTTCTCTTGAAGAACATAACAAAGGATTGACTGGGTTTTCTTCCCTTGTTGAGAAGGGTTTCCTAGGATATTTCTTGTGTACTTGTGCATGGTGTTTCTTCTTGTGATATTGGTCGCTGCAACAAAATTGTTTATGGTTTAAGTAAAATGCTAAAAATGGAATGAACTTCATGCTTAAACCTTGCCTATTGAAAAATCAACAGAGTGGAGGGGGCGAGAGCCATGTGTTCCTCGAGGCATGTGCTGGAGGTGACGCTGATGGGATCRAGGTGGACTGCACTATCATCCGCATATGGGGAAACCGATAAAACATTAAACACAAATGTAATATAATATTAAGATAAATATAAAGATTAAAAAAATATTAAAATTTAGGTTAAAATTTTGAGTTTCGATAGAAAAAATATAAGTTAGGTTAAAAAGAATTATGAAACCACTAATCACAAACGGAGTGTAAAATGTTATTTTAGAAAACCTTTAAAAACTACAAGGCGCATAACCTCGTTCACACACACATTCACCTAGAGGATCACAATCTAGCTCCTCCCAACTAGCCTCAAATTCGAACAAAATTCACGTATAGGGAAGAGGGAATCTTAAACCCTAAAAACCCCATACATCTACGAGATACCTTTATCCACATGTAATGACAAAAGATATTTTGGGGCATGCACGAAGCAGAAGCAGGATAGCAAGCGAGGGCGCGGTTCTAACAGAACCCTGGAGAACAGGGGAAGACCAAAATTGATCTCAACAGCAGCACAGAGCATGGGAAGGAAAGGCTGCTTCATTTTGCCATAACAGTATTCAACTTATAGTTTGTTATCGCACCTCAGAAAGCTCGCACTAAAATGGTAAGATGTGTTGCTTGAACTCAGAACCATTGCTTTAATGGAGGCGAACACGATAACTAGTTTATAGCATGCAACTTGTTAGATTTTTAACCATTGTGTTGCTTTATATAGCTCAGAACATTAATTATTACACTGTGCAGTGTACTACTCCTGGTAAATGTTCAAAAGTTAGCTAAGCTGTTTAGCATTTCTGCATATGAAACTTCACACAAGGCAGCTAACAGACCGTTCACCTGGAACCCTTTATTTTGGCTTAAAAGCAGAGGTTCTATTATATTTACGGCAAGATGTTACACATGTAACAAAAATTCAGGGCAGAATGATGAATGTTCTGTAACCTGACAAGCTTGGAAGCATTCATAGGCATAGATGCTAGCTACCAAGACATGATGTGCCTGGCCTTTCGGCCTATGTTAAACTTAGAACATGACATACTGCTTAAAATATGCTATACTTCAAAACCGATAGAGACGACAAGCTACTGAAGGACCAATGAAAGCTGCAGATAATATGTAAGATAAAGATAATTTTATTAAGGTCCAATGGATGAGCACAAAAGTAGGTCAGTGGGACTAAAAGAATGTAATCAGTGTATTGCACAGTGGGAGTGCAGAAGCAGCTCCTATAGCTACGCTAACAGCAACAAGAAAAAATGTAGTGGGATAAACCTAGTGGGTTTCCTGAGATAATATGTAAGATAAAGATAATTTTATTAATGTCCAATGGATGATCACAAAAGTAGGTCAGTGGGACTAAAAGAATGTAATCAGTGTATTGCATAGTGGGAGTGCAGAAGCAGCTCCTATAGCTACGCTAACAGGAACAAGAAAAAATGTAGTGGGATAAACCTAGTAGGTTTCCTGAGACTGCTCTTCATCGATGTCTTGTATTCTAGACGTCTGTTGAAGTTAAGGCACCGACAGTACTTTGCTCTCAAGATTTCCACTCCATCTTGAAAGACCCCGCTCTCGGTAGCGGGCATCTTGCCATCTAGTCTGTAAGTATTTGACTGATGGTACTCATCTCACTCTGGATTAGAGTCAGCGTATGCTCATGGTTTTTCTCCATTTGTGCCAATTAGCTCTAGAAATGAGCTAATGCTCCGATGGTCTATTGCCTTAGCTATGCTGCACTCATCGAGGTGTTTCTCTTTGCTCTTGGATGGCGAGTTCCCAGAGAAGTTTTTATAGGGGACTCCCCACTTTATGCTGCATTTCCAGCAACAATGCTCTGTAGACATATTCTAAATGTGGAGGCCATCTGTTGCCTATTGTCCATGTCATCCCTCTCTTGTGAAGACAGCATAAGTGGTGCCCCTGAGGACATTTGCATTACGCGCTACCTGGCCTGCTTCTCCCACGACGACTTTGTACCCATGGGAGTTGCTCAAGTGAGTGTTCCATTGGGCATAGGGAGAGAGACTAAATAAAAAAATGCAGGAATCTTTGCTAGAATAAGTTATAGAGCTGAAAACCAGAGGCAAGACGGAGGGAAAGGGTGGGATTGATAATTGACTACTGCAAAGAAGCAAGGGAATTGCATTATGAGGATGCCAGCGTTTTGCAGGTCACTTGGTCACCCTAGTGTAATAGGTGTACACGTACCCAACCCCTGGGTACATGTTTTGGACGGGGACTCCATACTAGGGACATCGAGTATAGCCCATAAGAATCCATTATGTCGGGTACTTTGGGGTATGCTAGTGGGTACGTCAAAGTACCCAAAATTTGCGTCCCTTGCTTTTGGGTATGCGTAGAGGTACCTTGTGCCCTCGAGGGATGTGCAGAAGTACCCACCCATGGCACCCTTTTAAGAGGATTAAAAATAAAAAATCTCTAAAACCTAACTACTAGTTTTACACTTTTTTCTACTTTCCCCCACCAACCCTCCATATAAACCTTAAATAAGCACAAAAATAATCACAATTATCATTTTGCTAGTGTTGGGTTGTCATTTTGTTGTTGTCGAGTAGTTGTTTGGTGTTGGACAATGGTTTGGTAGCTGAAAACTCATAACAAAAGTGGGTTTTCAATGTGTTTCCTTTGGTTTTGACATTAAACAAATGATTGGTATGTATCATCATTCATGTATGTATTATTAATAATTTTTAAAACTTAAACATTAATATATTTTTAATATTTATATACTTAGGGCATGGTCCCCCATTTTATACCCCTGATGTACCTTCTTGTCCCATGTTTTTTTTTGGGTGAGGTCTCTAGACATATTGGGTCCCTATTTATTCACATCTCCACACATCAAAAACTTGGTGTAACATAGGGGGGCGCTTGAGGTTTGTTGCAAGATTTGCCACAAACGAGCTTTGATTGTGAAGGATCACTATAGGTAATGTGGCAACTCATGTTCAATAAGCTTGATAGATGTGAAATAAAAATGTGTGGGGGTGAAACATTAAGGGCTTTGAAAAAATATAACCTTTTGAATATAGTTAGCTAACTAGGCAATGGGAGCCATCATATCCACTTTGGCTTTGATATGAGGAGAGCCTATATCTTTTTTGAAGGTCCTTAACCTAGCTGAAATTTGGATTGCTAGCTCTGATTTGAATAATCTGATTCCCACTAAATGAAGTGATGTATCTTTGCCATTAAATGCATCTCTACATCACGTCTTCCACAAAAAGGATATGCTAATTAATCTTATGTTATCCCATATGCTTCTACTTGCTTCCTTGATTGATGGGACTCTAAAATGGTCCATCATGCAACATTATGACATTGCTTTCCTACACCTTCATCGATGAGGAAGACATCTCCAAGATGTTGTACTCAAATAAGTAGAAATATTTCATTGATCGATACTAGAAGAATGATGATACGAAAGTGTGGAGGAAACCTCTTTTAATACAAGAAGTTATAGAACTAACATAGTTATAAGTCATGTATGTGAGTAACTAACAACTCTCAACTAATTAACAGCCTAGCGGGTCTCGATTGCCCCTAATCTAGTCACTTAATGATCCAAACATTAGTTTAATGAGCTTATGAACAAAATAACTCATGCACAAAATAAGCTCAGTCTAGACTCTAGGTACACAACATGCCATCCACCTTAATCAAGATATGTTTCAAAGCTATCTCTAAACTTATTCGTAATAACTAATTAATCACTTATTTATAAGTGGGTTTGATTAGACAAAAATGACCTTTGCTAATGTATTGGGCCATTAATAACTTATGGAACCCAATAAATAACAAATACAATGAGTACATGCATTGTGTCTACAAGTGTTCTAATCATTGGTTGTGTCAGGGACACAACATGCCCTTCCTTCATATTATGCTTTTATCATAAGGCCCAAGGAAGAGCTAGGTAGAACTACACATGGGACCTCAAGTCATACTTCTATAGCCATACATCTGGGATAAAGTTATATACTACATAGTGGCTTGAAATTCAAGATTGAGTTGAAGTTCGAGTTGGCTTCGATGTTTGAACATTCTCCAAAATTTGGAAGAGGCTTGATGAGCCTTGTTCTGAAATGGCTTGAAGTTTAGAAATTGCTCGATGGGCATTGTTTCAGAATGGCCAATGGAGTTAAGTTTGAAGTATGGTTTGTTGACAAAGTTTTAGAAGTGGCCGAAGTTTGAAATATACTTGAAACTTCAAATAAGCCCAAAGGGCTAAAGTTTCATAAGCAGTCAAAGGTTGAAATAAGCATGGAATTGGAAAAGTGCCCGAAGTTTGAAATAGGCCCAAAATTTGAAAGTGCTTGAAGTTTCATAAGGGGTTTGAGTTCGAAAATGCTTTGATATTTGAAATAGGCCTAAAGGCTAAAGTTCTAAATGGGATCGAACTCTGAAATTTCAAGTTAGACTGCTTGGTGTTAGTTTGAAATCACTCCGAAGTTTAGAAGTGGCTCGATGGGCTAAAATTTTGAAGTGGTCCAATGGGATAAAATTTTGAAGCGACCTTATGGTTGATGTTCGAAAGTGGCTCGATGGGCCAAAGTTTTGAAATTGCCCGATATTTGAAAGGGGACCGATAGGTTGATGAAAGGAATTAGGCCAAAGTTTGAAAGCACCTTGATGTTCAGAGTTTCGGAGAGGAGGGAAGTCACTTCAAGGCAAAATAGATCGTGATAGTTTGAAGTACTTGGAACAACAATTATCTTCAAAATAACAACAAAAATGGGTTACAAAGATTCTAGGCGACGACTTTGAAATTATATACAAAAAAGGAAAACATAATATGGTGGCAGGTGCACTTACAAGGAAAGAAGAAGACACAGATGGTTTACTGTGTGCCATTTGTTATTGATTGCAGCTTCATGAGACATCCTCCAGATCTTTCTCCTCTGGACTGAGTTGAGACATCTGTGTGAGGAAGCCCAAGTGTTGGGTGTGCCCATGTGATGGGTGTGCGTTAGACTCTGGACTGAGTTGTTATGATGTGTGGTCTCTTGCTTTGTACTCCTCTGGACTAAGTTGAGTTAGCTTGAGATGGTCTCCTGCCTTGTACTCCTGTGGACTTAGTTGAGTCGGCTTGAGATGGTACTCCAGATGATACTCCTGTGGACTCAGTTGAGTGATATGTTGAGTAGGATGTCCCTGTGGCTGAGCATAGGTGGACGTGTCTTTAGTGGCTGAGCACTAGTGGACGTGTGAGATCCTTGCTATATTGTTTGAGAGTAAGATTTACTTGTAACCCTAATTTGTGATGTAAAGTGTACAAGTCAGCCCCACCATATGTGAAAGATGATTAATATTTGAGTAATGATTAATTATATTATTGAGTTATTGAGGTCGGCCCTATTGTGCCAATAGACACACCTTTTGATGTGTCAAGTCTTGTATAAATAAAGGTGAATCCCCATTGAGGATCACACACTCTCACTTGTCATTTGGAAATTTTAGCAAGTGCATGTATGACTGAAGTGCGCACCTCTCTTGGGCGCTAGGTTCTAGGTTTTGGTAAGCACCCTCTTGTGCACTAGGTCTATGGTGTTGGGGGATCTTCTCTTGAGAATATAGCAAAGGATTGTTGGGTTTTTCCCCTTGTTTGAGAAGGGTTTTCCCAGGATACTACTTGTGTTCTTGTGCATGGTTATTCTTCTTGTGATCTTGGTTATTGCAACACTTGTATGTATGGTATAGCTGCATTGTTTATAGTTCAAGTACATGCTAAATGAAATAAACTACATGCCCTTGAGCTAAGCATAGAGACAATTCAACACCATTTTCATTTCGCAATTTGATTGGGTGGAAGAAGCAAGGATAGAATGGAAGCAAGATCATTCAACAACTACCCAATTGCATTGGATAAATTTGTGGAAGAATGATTTACTGTGGTATCAAGGTCACCTATATTTAAGTAAGAATTCCTAACTCAAACAGAAAGAATTTGTAACTCAAACAGAAGGTCCTTTTGGAATTGCACACTTCTTTTATAGGAGGACATTCAAGGTTTTTGAAAACTTACCACAGGATCAAGACAATTTTTTTCTTGGAAGGTCTTAAAATTGATTTTCAAAAGTTTGTGGCTGAATGTGTGGTTTGTTGACAGAATAAGGGAGAGACAATCAAGATCCCAGGTCTCCTACAACCATTAGCTATAAGAAGTCAATGTTGGGAAGAGGTTTCTTAGGTAAGGGCACCRTTTCTTAAATGCATGTAATATGGCCAACATCTCTTTTTCATAGAAGGGTTTGAGTAAGTTCTTTCCTTTAAGCTAGCTACTTTCAAAGGCAAGGGGCTTTCTTTCATGMATTAAATTGCACCAATGCCATGTCCCGAGGCATTGCACTCCATAATAAAGGTTTTTATGAAGTTAGGCATGGCCAAGTCAAGAGTTGTACACATAGCCTCCTTAAGTTTTTCAAAAGCTTTGGTTGCTTCTTGAGTCCAAGAAAATGCCTCCTTTTTAAATAATGTTGTTAGAGGTTTTTCTATTCGACCATAATTCTTGACAAACTTGCAGTAATAACATGTCAATCCTCTATGATTCTTCAAGGTTTTGGGAATTGGCCATTCCATCATAGTGATAATTTTGTTAGGGTCCACTTTGACACCTTCTTGAGATACAATATGACCCAAATATTCCACTTCTTGAACCCCAAAGCCACACTTGGAAGGCTTTGCATATAGTTGTTGCTCTTCCAATAGTTTTAAGACCATGTCAACATGTTGTACATGCTCTTCCCAAGATTTGATGTAGATTAGTATATCATAAAAAAATACTAACACAAACTCTCAGTGGAAGGGTTTGAAAATAGAATTCATCAAGCTTTGAAATGTTGAAGGTGCATTAGTAAGGCCAAATGACATCACCAAAAACTCATAATGACCTTCATGTGTTCTAAATGCTATTTTGGAGATGTCTTCTTGCCTTATTTTGATTTGATGATATCCAGAACGAAGATCCAACTCAGTAAATAAAATTTCTCCTTGTAATTCATCTAATAATTCATCAATGACAGGAATAGGAAACTTATCTTTGATGGTCATTTTGTTGAGCTATCTATAATTTGAACACAAATGCCATGAACCTTCCTTTTTTTAACCATCACCATTGGTGAAGAAAAAACACTTTGGCTAGGTTGAACGATGCCAACCTCTAACATTTCTTGAATCATACACTCAATCTCACTCTTTTGTGCACATGGTACTTGTAAGGCCTAATGTTAGGTGGTACACTTCTCGGTTGCAAATGAATAGCATGGTCATGATCTAGAGTAGGTGGAAGACCCTTAACATCTCTTCAAAYACCTTGGAATGATCGTTGATAACTTTTTGGAGATCCACTAGAGCAGAGGGTCTGGATGTTTGAACATCCAGTGAGCACAATTGTGCAATTACACCACAATGTCCCTTTTTGAGTAATTTTGTCATGCTGTTAGAGCTTCACTTTAGRGGGTTTTTATCAGATACCTTTGAGTTCAATTTCCTTGCCTTCTGAGGTAAATCTCATGAAAATTTCTTGAAAATTAAGAGGCAATGTTTCAAATGATTGTAACCATTAGACCCCTAAATTCTAATACAACATCAACACCACCCATTTGGATTGCAATCATGGGACTATCCAATAAATACACCCCCATAGCGAGCTTAATACTATTACACTTCCTTGAGCAATTTATGGTACTTCCATCTGCAATCATTCCTTGATACTCTGGTGCTGGATATATAAAGCAATTGAGAAGTTTTGCTAATTTGAAATTAATGAAGTTATGGGTACTACCAGAATCAATCAATGTTGTTACCTTTTTCTTTTTGGTACATCCTTCTAACTTGAATGTTTGTAGAGTATCGATGCATGCCAATGCATACCAAGATATGCTTGGAGTAGTCTCTTTTAGTTCTAGATCTTGTGATGGTACCGAATGTTGATCTTCTTCCTCTTCACAATCTATGTATAATAATTTATTCTCACTGCATTTATGCCCCTTACTATACTCGCTGTCACAATTGAAACTTAGTCCCTTTGCTCTTCTTTCATCCATTTGTTGAGGTGTCAACCTTGTAGGGTGAGTGAGGTTAGGAGAGGGAACATGATGCTCTCTATAGTTGTTAGTGGTTGCTCTTCTAGTAGCGATATTTTTACTTTCAACTTTCTTGGCCACACTGAAAACATGCTTTAGGGATTTAAGTTTGAAGAGATGCACCTCATGTTGAATGCTCTCCTTTAAAATGCCCATAAAGAGATCTAAACAAATTATCCTTTGGAATGTTCTTTATCGCAAGACTTAGTTTTTGTAATCGCTGAATGTGCTCTGTAATTGGACGTCTTTGCCAGAGATTTATCAATTGACTAAAGAATGTATTTCTCTTAATATCTCCATAATGTGCTATTAATTTATCCATAAAAATGGACCAAGAGACAGTAGAATCCCTTTTCATTCACAAAGCCATTGGTACCAAATAAATTGATCAAGTTCTAAATACAAGGATGGAAGAGTTACCTTTTGTAAGGTTGGCACTTAGTGTATATCAAATAATTGCTCCATCTGGAATATCCATGTTATAGGATCTTTACCATCAGATTTCTTTGTATCAATCTTGGGAATTAAGTAGTTCCTTGGTGTCAAGTTGAACCCCCAATGATGCGGATCTTGGAGTGATGAATAATTATGATTTAGGGACTTAGTCTTTATGTTCTCCACATTTTCACGATTTCCTTGCTCCTGATATCTCCTTTATGGAATCTCTCATCTAAGGTATGTAAGATCATGGATGACTTGGAATTGTGTAATTGTTCCATCTTTTCATTTATCTTATTTTCCATCCGTTGTAGTTGTCTTTGTGTGTTTATCAAATCATTCTTTGTTATTGATCTATCCCTCAATTTGTTAAATGTTTTCTCCAATTCATATAGTTGGTTATGTATCTCTTCACTTTCTTCCTAAGTCACGGTTGAGCTCTTTGGAGGTTTAATTGGAGTAGAAATTTTTGGAACACCCTTTGCCATGTGGGATAACAATAATATTTATCTATGCTTCTTCTATATTCTAACTTTACCACACTTTTAAATCACTTGAAGCAGATCTTCCAATCAAATTTATGTCAATTGTAAGTTACATACCTTTAAAACCCTGATTTGGACACTGTTATGAGGCTGACCTTGCACTTGATATAAATATGAAATTTCTGCACCTTTGATTTTGAAATTCTGGTTTGTGGTAGCCTGATATGTTTTCTCTGCAATGCCACAAGTTTGATTGGATTTTGATGTGCCAAGGAAAAGTTATGGTAACTTCCCCAAAATTTGCTGATTTTTTCATTTTCAGGATAGTAAACTTGTATGGACTACCACTTACTCAATTTTTCATATCAACTTCTGAAATTTTAACTTGAAATTCTATGGTTTGTACCTTACACAATAAAACTGGTGGGACTCAATTTGGATCTTTACAGAAGAAGATATGACTGTTTTACCCAGAACCCCTGTTTGAGACTAGTTTTAGGGCTAATAAAAAACTCTAATTTCCACATCCTGTAACTTGAAAATTATAGATCAGAATCTCAAATTTTTACCATAGTTCTGCAATATGTCTCTTCAAACTTTTGAAAATTTCAGTCTGAGATTTCATCGGAAAAAAATTATAGCGAAAATGCCAAGATGACTAGTTTGAGACTAATTTCAAGACTAGTCAAAAACCCTAACTTCCACACGCTATATCTCAGAAAGTATAGCGAACCAAAACCTGGAATTTTTACCACAAGTACTTCGCTAAGTCTCCTCAGGTTTCTGAAAATTTCAGTCTGAAACTTCACTTAAAATAATTTATAGTGAAAATTCTGAGATGACTTGTTTGAGACTAATTTAAGGATTAGTAAAAAACCCTAACTCTCATAGGCTACATCTTAGAAAGTATAGCAAACCAAAAAATGAAATTTTTATCACAAGTATTCCCCATGTCTCCTCATGCTCTTGAAAATTTCCCAGTCTGAAACTTCACCGAAAAAAATTACAGCGAATATGCCAAGATGACTCGTTTGAAGGAGCAAAACCCTAGGATCGTATGCTCTGAAACCAGATGTTAGGCAACAAACACCCAAATAGCCTGAAAATAGAAAGAGAAGCAACTCCTCTCCTTGAGAATTAAATATAAGAATGAAAGATGCCTCTTCGAGGGGCAACCTCCTTTTACAATAGAACAAATGTACAAGATGTGATGATTCTGAAATTAGGTGTCCTCGGTATATATAGGAGACAAAGGATACGATTACAATTAAAGGGTCTAGTTGACAACACTTATATAACAATAGAAATGTAATAACTCAATATCTAGGGCTTTATCTAGGGATTAACACGGGGCTTTGTCTAGGGCTTAACAATTGACCCTAGACCTAAGCATAAACACAGAAACATCAAGCTGTCAAGGAGCCTAGCATTATTCTACAGTTCGTCATGATTGTTTAGGGTTGGGCCCCAACCAGTGTCAGCGACTTTAAGCTCCACAATGTTCGATTTCTTGTTGCCATTGCTAAGTTTAGAGTCTCCGAAATAGCAAGAGTCAGGGTCAAGAATTTATCATTTTGTAGAACTGGTAGTGGAGGCCAGTCGTACCTCTTTGACAACACAATCGACCTGTGATGTGGCCTACCCTCTTCCCCCAACTCCCTTTGACAACACGACCAACCTGTGATGTGGACTACCTTTTGCCCTTTGAAACTGCTTGGATCATGTTGATTGAGTTGGGGAAGCACCTGGTTGCTCCTTGCTCATGTTTCAGGAAGCCCTGCCCTGAAAATCAAGTAACCGTTGCAAGTGGCCCATTTCCACTTGGATTTTTTGTATTTGTACTATAATATGCAAGGACAAACTTGCATAGATTAAAGAGCTGTCAATCCACAAGAAAGCTCGAGAAAGCTCCTTATTAACTAAATTATAAAGCATCATTTTGCCTTTTCTATGAGAAAAAGGGTTTTCAACACAAACAAGATGCCAAGCAGTTTGAACCTATATCGCCCAAGGGAGACTATCTCCCAGGAGTGCAGCTCTCTAGGAAATAGTTAAAGGGAGAAGTGGACTACATAGTGGCTCATTCCATCCCCAGGCAGACTTAGCAAGTGGACCAAACCAGAAAATGTGTTTTAGGCTTTAGCATTTCCGCAGGCCCACACTGAGGACATTGTGGATTTTGATACTATTTCTTAATTTTGAACATTATAAAGATTTTTTTTCAAGGAAAATATCACAGTGAAACTTCGAGGCACTTCCGCACATTCGTGGATGGCATCCAGTGCAAATCCATCAGCGCTGATTATGGTGCCTGACCCAGCAGGGAAATTGAGTGAGGCATGCAAGAAAGACAGCCAACTTGGGGAATCAACCCTTTCGACCTCCTACATGAAAATCAAAGCACTCAAACACTAGAGCTAACCCACCAGGCTATTATAAAGGATATTATGATCATATTAATCCCTAATATAAAGTTTTCCTTCTTTGCTGAACATTTTTACAAGGTTAGCTAAATTTTTTTCTAAATCTTTTATCTATATTTTGCCATATGTTTTCATACATGCTGTACCTTTTTAGTATATTGTATTTTTTCTGGATGTTGGGGTCCATGTATATGTTTTTAAAATGTACTGCAACTTTGCTTGGATCTTGTACAGGCTCTTTATTTGCTGTTTGAATTTGCATCTGGGTATGGATTATTTGAGGCCCATGGATTAGACGAAATTGGCCAGAGTATAGAAGCTGTTCAGAACTCTGTCATTGATCTTAATCGTTTTGGAAAGGTTGTGAAGTTTGTTGCAATTCAACCATTTAGTTCTGCATYAGATGCTCTACAACAGTGCAATGCCGTGTCTGAAGGTTTATGATCTTTTTTCCCTCCCTTTTTCAAAGTCCCTTTTTCGTAACTATCTGCTTTTCAATTTTTTTAAGAAATGTGAGGGAACTTTTTGAAAATGCTTTTCTTTGTTTGAGTTGCAGGACTGTTGACAGATGAGTTGAGAAATTTTTTAGAGCTAAACTTGCCAAAAGTTAAGGAGGGAAAGAAGCCAAAATTCAGCCTGGGAATATCAGAGCCGAAGCTAGGCTCTCAAATTTTTGAAGTTCTGAGAATTCCTTGCCAGAGCAATGATTTTGTTTTGGAGCTTCTTCGTGGAGTCCGCTTTCATATTCACACATTCATTAAGAATCTCAAGGTTTGTATTAGATGTCATGCTCTATGATATATTTAGATTTGTATGCTTTTTCTAAAGGACCAGTATGCTGTCTCTGTCAGGAAGCGGATTTGGAGAAGGCCCAATTAGGTCTTGGGCATAGTTATAGCAGAGCCAAAGTGAAGTTTAATGTCAATAGAGTGGATAACATGATTATACAAGCAATTAGTCTTCTTGATACCTTGGACAAAGACATAAATACCTTCTGCATGAGAGTAAGGTATTGCTTGTTTCATTGTGATTTTTTCCTATTCAAGTTAATCCTGTACATATAGGGGCTTAAATATCAATCTATTGCCCTTAATTGTGTCTAAAAGGTTGCAGTTTTTATTAACTTGCAAGCGTGATTTCTTTTTGCATGGCTTAAATCATTTCACTCACATTACTAAAGTGTCCTACTTCCTTGGGTGGAACTACCGAACTATAGTTAATGAAGGTCATATCCAATCCTCTAGTTCAATTGGTAATTTTGCATGTAATAAAAAATTAAATGTGGTAGCTATCCACCTCAGGGAGGGTATGCTACTAGAACACTTAGCATTGTTTCTAGTGCCTTGGTAGGCCAAATGCAATGCTGGTTACCTTGTAAAGTATTAAGCTATGGTAGGCCAAATGCAATGCTGGTTACCTTGTAAAGTCAGCTTAGAATTCAGCTTGGAAGTTGGAACAAGAGGTGTTTTAAGTGAATATTCTGACTCATGGACAATCTAGCTTTTAATAACCATTTCAGTTCGGCTCTTCTTATGATAATAAGAGAAACAAACATAAGGTTGAAGTCAATTGTAATTAGTTTTCTGAAGAAGCAGCTAAAAAACAAAATTACTATGAGAGCTTGACTTAAATCTGTAACAACTAAAAACTAAATCAGAGGTAGTAAGATAGCGACTTTTTTTTTGTCAGATAGCAATTTTAAGTAGTTAGGCATATCATGGACAACCAAAAGGGGAAATTGCAGAAGTAATTATTTGTAGCCAGGCATATCATGTATAACCGAAAGGGGAAATCACATTGCTATTAATCATGTGAGTATCCAACCAAAAGGAACTCTTTTTTGATTTCTAAGTGGGATCTGGGTGTGAAACTACAATCTTTTATTATGCTCATGGTAGAGTAGAATAGAGTTTTGGATACTTTATAGTTGCCATGTAACCTGTGTTACCAGTAATGTGACGTCAAGGAGTGGTCACTGGGTAAAACTTGTCATAAATGAAAACACATAAAAAAGTGGTGTTTGGGATGCATTTCTTGTTTCTGGGCAAGTAATGTGTTGCGGGAGAAACCTACCTGTTTCTCAGAGAAACACTATCCATTACTGTGTATGTTTCTCAAAAGATATTAACAAAAATGTGGTTCTGCAAAAATATTGAACAAAAATGCACAGAGAAAGAAAAAAACACCAAACCTCAATTTGTTATTCCACAAACTCATTATATACCCAGTGCCCATTGCTTTCATTCGCTCTCATACAGTTCTGAGTTTGTCTGAAGCAATACCTCTGAAGCTTGCTACTAGTTTGTTTGATGCCTGCTACTGATGTCTGAGAGGCTGGTTGAATGAAGTTTGCTATTCAGGGAGTCTATTGCATCATACAAGCCTCCAGGTTGATCTCATTCTTTTGATTTTCTCTCAGTTTCTAACATTTATCTAGGTCAAATGTCATTCTAGGTCTACTACTGAGCCCTTAACAGCGACACGGTCTTAGGGGCATATGGAAGCTCTGTGGAATCAACATATGCATTAGTAATATCATTCAGAAAGGACAAAGGCATGTGAAGCAAAGACTAGAGAATTTTATGGGTAGTGGTTTTATCAGAGACTACCTGGAAAAAGTCCAAGGGGTTAGTTCAACCAGTTGTTGCCAATATCGCTGGGCATTTGGCTTGTTCTGTGCCGGCAGGTGCCTGGTTTGATTCCCCCTGGATGAACCACACTTGTCTACGCTGACCGGTTTAGTAGGGATGCCATCCACTAATGTGGTGAAGCATCTCTTGGGTTAACCTGCAAGGTTTTTCGTGGAAAAAAAAAAGACATTACCTGGAAAAAGATTGTGAACACGACCACAATATGGAATGAGAGCATGTCCAGGAAAATATGAATGCAGTGGAGATTTTAAGAGTGATCTTGACCGTGAATATACAGATGGAATGTAGAGGGAATGAATACTAAATATTTGATAGAGAGGCATGTTTAAATATTTTTTTTCTTTCTCCAAACACACCAAATAGTTAGTCACCAGTCACAAGGATTTTTTTGTTGAGTTGTAATACTATTTCCAACTGTGGCTTGCAATGGCTGAGATAATGATGAACACACAGGTTGTAGTTGAAGACTTAGCATTGAAGGCATTCGAGAGTTCACAAAGATTGTGTATAAAATAGTAGGAGATATCAGATAGTACAACAGCTACATTACAACATGTCTTTGGCTGTGACGGTGAGGTGTCTAGGGTCCAGTTGTTAGTAGACCGTGACAGAGTTTGATGGGTGACGATGACCTAAAACGGGTTTGTAGAGAGTATAGAAGGGCCAGCAGATTGGATTGCACATCCAATCACCAAGATTTCCGTTTGTTAATTGTGCTAGTGCAATTTTTCGCTTTTAAAGGAAACAACACAAGAACAAACATTTTTATTATTTGCTCCCTTTTAGTTATAGTTATAGCTAAGTCACATGACATGTGGACATACAGATATGGTTGTCCAACACAGGACATGTAGACCCCTTAAACGTGACACGAAGGGACACTATATATATTGAAATTACAGAAAAAAAAAGACATAAAGATGTAACTTTTTTGAACATTAATAAAATAATACTACATCAAACACACATTGGGCACATTTATTGAAATGCCAGGACACATCTGCACACAGTTTTTATATTTAAAATTTTTTTTTTAAACATGTTTTTGGTGTCCCATCATGTCAGAGCATCTGTTGTTTGAGTGTCAGACGTGTTCTTGCACAGGACATGGGTCCCACGAGTGTCCAACATACAGACAGCGAGTGTCCAAGGTCCAAATGCCCAAGTGTCTGACACACTAGACATGTGACACGCAAATCTAGGAGTGTGTGTGCTCTTCCACAGAGTAATAGTTGTATTTTGGTAATTTCTTTTGCTAGTTTTCTTGGTAGATGGATGGTTGACCGAACTACTCTTCTGAGATTACATGGAATCATCAGCCCTTCATTTTTTATTATTGGAGAGAACTTCCTGTATTTAATCTACTCATTGACGACATGTGAGTCATGACAAACACTGAGATCTGATTTTAAATTATACAGTAAAGTTTACTGTGAGCTGTGTCGAGTTGTCGAGTGTTGACTGTGATCTATACGGACAACCACCTAAAGGTTTTGTGACCAACACAGCACAATCAGTTCCATCCACTTGGGAATAGATGTTGTGGGACTAGACAGAGGGCTGCACACCTATGGACTTGTTCTATAATGTGCTACTAGTGAAGAGTGTGCCTAAAAAGAAGGGATAAGTCATTCTAGTTCTACTACTGAGCCGGTCTAGGCAATGGTATGTCTATTTCATTCCAGAGGAGGAAGCTAAACATGAGGAGATGGAATCTGAAACTTAGTCACTATTATATTTGTGACCTAATTTATCATTTTTGATATCAGGTATTTTGACATTTGCATTGTACAATTAAACTCTTCATTGTAATTTTCTTTTTCCAAGGAAACAAACCGTGTTTTATATTCAAGAAGAATATATAACACATCTTTCAGGTGCCAATGCGCAATTACATCAAAATGGCGAGTATAGCAAAACACCGACAGTCAAAAGAAAATACTGTAATAATGACCAGCTTGTCCAACAACAATATCATAAAAACTAATAGTCCCCACTAGACTGACTAACAGAGATACAAACTTCCAGACTTATCCAAACTAATTAGGTGTCCAGGGAAACAATACATCAAGTAGGAGAGGATATCTTATTACTGACTGTCAAAAGTAAAATACTGCCATATTGTCCAGCATGTCCCTACGATAATGCATAACAGACCCCACAAGACTGGCTGAAATAGTAATAGTCATCCAGCCGAATCAAACATATTCAGAAACAATATGCAGATGTGATTCGGATAAACTGAAATAAACTGTGAAACATAATAATCACAAGGTCTGTCTGGATTCATGAACAAACCCATCAGACAGCTCTTCCAGCGGCAAGAAGCCTGGGTCCTATAGTAAGCCTTGTTTGGACAAGGCATCAGCTTCCCCATTCAGTTCTTGGAAGATGTGTGAAAAGGAAATCGATTCAAACAGACCTGTATTATCCTTAATTTGCATGGGCAGTGGCTGTAATTTAATGTTTTGTATTAGTAGATCATATTTCATCCATTTAATCACTAACATTGAATCCCCAAATAGTTGTAGTTTATTCACCCCCTTTGTTTCATCCAACATCATCAGAGATCTGAGAGCCATAAGTTCAGTGAAATTGTTTGATCCATCACCTAAACATGCTTTGAATACGAAGTCATGACTCTCACTCAGAAATAATAAACCACCCAAACTACATTTATGATCCTCATCTTGACAAGCTCCATCAAAAAATCGCCAAGGGATTGACTTATGAATCTGAACATCACCAACTTGCCGAGGAATCCTAGGTTTTATATCTTTCTTTAATACTTGAAATAAAGAAACAGTTTGGGCAGAAACCTGGAAAGGAGGAGGGATATATGTTTGTTCAAACAAAAGAGAGTTTCAAGCTAGCCATAAACCCCACAGAGCCCAAATAGGAATGGCTTGGCTCTCCTTGAGTTCTTGTCTCTGAAACCAGATCTGCAAGCAAGTTTCAATAGTATTTCCAACCCACACATCTCATAAGCTTAAGGACTGGCTGACGTCTCTCCGGACTTGAATGGAATAAGGGCATTATATGGCCATATGTGTGATAGTCTCTTCACTGTTACTGCATAAAACAAAGATACTAGGCCCCTGAACATTTGCCTTTTCTTCAATAATTCCCAAGTCAAGATCCTATTACTTAGTGCCAGCCACTTATGGATGATGGATTTTTTTGGAGCCCTTACCTTCTAGAGTTTAGTCGACCACCACCTGCTTTCTTGTCTCTCTTTGGACCTCAGCCAAATATCCCAGCCTGGCAGTGTAATAAATGCTGCATATGGATTCTGGAACACTATCAAATTTGGCCAACGACTTAATTTCCAGAGCTCTATGCCCCTTGGGGTTTGAACCTGGGTCATCGAGATTGTGATGCCCCATCTGTAAGAGCAGTATTGACCAGCTTCAAACTCATTATACAGACTAAGCTTTAGTGACTTTAAAAGATCGCAGAGTAGCTATTGACATCCTGATTATTTCATAATAAATATCTGATTGCTTGGGAAATTTGCTAAGTTGCTTAATTTTTTTTTTTAAATATCACAATAAGAATTTTTTCTATTCAATATATACTATGATGGATATGGTTCTTCATAAAGGCATCATTTTATTCCTCTTTTTGTTTAGCCTTTTTATTGCTAACTAATCTAGTGGCATATCCATAGGGAGTGGTACTCATGGCATTTTCCCGAGCTGGTGAAGATTATCAATGACAACTACATCTATGCAAGAGTAGCAAAATTTGTGAAGGACAAGTCCACTTTGTCAGAGGATGCCTTATCTGAGTTGACAGATTTAACTGGTGACGAAGACAAAGCTAAGGATATTATCGAGGCTGCTAAGGCTTCCATGGGTATACCTTTATTTGTTGGATGAAAACTTTGATCATTTGCTGAAATGACATCATGTGGATTGCTGTAATTGTTGATTCACCCTTTTTGTGACATTTTATACTTATGTTTTGCGATGTCAGGTCAAGACATCTCTCCTATTGATTTAATAAACATTGAGCAGTTTGCACAGAGGGTTATAGAACTTTCAGAATATCGAAAGCAGCTTCATTCTTACCTTGTGTCAAAGATGCAAGATATTGCTCCAAACCTTGCAACTTTGATTGGAGAAATGGTAGGTGCTCGGTTGATCTCTCATGCTGGAAGCCTTACAAATCTTGCAAAATGTCCAGCATCAACTCTTCAGATTCTTGGTGCTGAGAAGGCTCTTTTCAGGTTCCTGTGCAATTTACTGATTCATTTTTTGTTCTGTGCATTCTGCATTTGGCTTTCTGTTTCTGTCTATTAAACTGGCATTTTTCACAGTTTGTGGGGTGATTGTGTGGATGTGTCAGGGCACTTAAAACACGTGGAAACACCCCAAAATATGGTCTTATTTTTCATTCCTCTTTTATTGGGAGGGCCTCTGCTCGAAATAAAGGGCGTATATCTCGTTACCTGGCAAATAAATGTTCTATAGCTTCTCGAATTGATTGTTTCTCTGGTAAGTATTTGCTATGCAATTTTTAGTATTTTACCTCGGTTTATTGGATTAAGTGGATATATACTCATGCTTGGTATTAATGAGCTTTCTTTACCAGAGGTGAATACAAATATATTTGGTGAGAAACTTCGAGAGCAGGTTGAGGAAAGGTTAGAATTCTATGACAAGGGCATAGCCCCTCGTAAGAACCTTGATGTTATGAAAGAAGCTATTCAAAATTCCGAGAAGGAAAATGGTGATGTGCCTAAACTTGAAAGTAAGTGGCTTTGTGTTACTCARCATTTTTTTTATGTGTTTGCAGCTATGCARTTTTATTTCTTTTTGTTAATACAGAGAGCAGATTTTCTCTATCGTTATTAGGTGTCTGTTAACTTTTTTTTTTGGAAAGATGCATCTGATATTACACTACTAAARAATAAAGAGGTACACAAAGAATAATGCATCAWGGAGCCAGAAGGGTGKACATACAAGTTAAGATGTTAAAATAGATAGCAGATTTTCCCCATGGCTAGTAGGTGTTGGGCATACAAGTTAAGAYGTTCATCTAGACATCAGATTTTCCCTATTGGTAGTAGGTGTTTGTCAAGTTTTTTTGGAGAAATGCATCTGATATTATATTACTAAACAATAAAGAGATACATGAAGAATAGTGCATCATGGAGCCAAAGGGCAGGCGTAAAAGTTACCCCTCTCTACATCCGCGAGAGCAAGCATGTCCATTTTGTCTCTTATGTCAAGAGAATCTACGTGTTTCCTAAAAAATCGTTCCTTGTTGATATCTGCATGACTAAATCAGTTCTAAAATTTGCCAGTTCACCCGATTGGAGTGTAGTAGTCATCTCATGAAAGGTTGCTCAATGCTGTTGTTTCCAAAAGGGGATGCATATCAGGTGGCGACGTTGCAGTTTCATACACTCTATCCTGCTTGTAAGATCATCCATTTATCCCCAGAAATGACCGCTTTCAAATGAATAGCGGTAATAAAGCGGGAACTGTACTATGCAACAATCCATGCCCAAAACACTTGCAAGTTTCGACCTAGTAATTCAGTGTCTGCATAACATGTTCAGATGTTTCCGATTTTTGGCAAACCACATATCATCCATCTATGTGTCTAGTATTATATAATGGATCTT
>JASDQU010371863.1:14080-24184 GCA_032191745.1 Picea mariana | reverse complement strand
AACCTAGATCCTAGCAGTGTGCATTCTGCTGGTTCAGGAAGCCTGAAGAATTGATTGGAAGGGTTGGTTGGGAAATTTCAATTTTGTAGTTTATGAGGAATTTTTTGATGTGAATGTTCCATTTCTCTTGAATCTCAACCTTTTGCGATGTTTTGGGTGAGATCAAGTTGGCATTTTAGTTAGTGATAGTATTTTCCACTGCAGTATTTTATATTAATCTTAGTGTTATGTGAAACTTCCCTGTTTGAGGTTTCCAAGGTTCTGCTTATGTGACGCACTTTCTGCTACTGTCGTTTTCTTTGGGTCACTTGCTAGTTAGTAATGGTTGCCAGAGCTATTAAACTTGCATTCGAGAAAATATGCTGAAGATTTATTTATTTTATTCTGTACACAATTGCCTTTTTCTTAAATCAACGTCATCTTCTTGTTCCGTCGATTGTTTTTGTTGGTTGTCCCTCAATCAACCACCTTCTTGCCCAATATGTAAAGATTGTTCAATGCTTCAGAGATTTTGGTTCTTCACCATGAAGCAAATGCCTTAGATGCTCAGCCTCATCAGCATACCACATGCAGCAGAATTAACTTCAACCTTTTAGTTCTTGACCTACTTTGTGGAAGAAAGAGATACATGTCATAAGGAAATAATGTATTTTGTTGCTTGCCATTTAAAGAAAGAGGCATGCCAAGGTTTTGAATTTGCAAGAGTAGTCAAATAACAAACCACTTAATGAAGAATATATGGAGTCATCAAGATTATATGTAGTCATCAATATTGGGATAACCTATTTTAACAGTGGAGGTGTTGGTTTGTGTTCATGTTTGAATTAGGCGATAATGGAATTTTGGAAAACTCAAGTCAGTGGGAAAGATCTGATAAAATTCACCATTAAATTCAAGGAAATGTATAATATGAAAATTTGAAAATTATGTGTATAAGTTGCAGTGTATAAACTTTGGATAAAATTATAATAAAATTGCAACCCTATGTTTTAGGTTTTTTTGTTTGTTTGTCATTTCATGAGAATCAAATTCAATTTTGATTGAGTGTTAGTCAGAACATAATCATTTTTTGTTGTTGTTGCTGTGGTGACATTTCTCTATTTTTTAACTTTTTAATGGTTTGTGTTCGTGTTTGAATTTGGTGATAATAGAATTTTAGAAAATTTCAGTCTATTGTTTTAACTTTTTAATGGTTTGTGTTGGTGTTTGAATTTGGTGATAATAGAATTTTAGAAAATTTCAGTCGTTGGAAAAGATGTGATAAAATTCACCATTAAATTTAAAAAAATTTATAATTAAAAAAATTTCAAAATTATGTTTATAAATTTTCATGCATAAACTTGTGATAAAATTATAATTTAAATTGCTTTGTTATGTTTTTTTGTTTGTTTCATAAAATTCAATTTTGATTGAGTTTTGCTAAACATACTTGAATCTATTTGTTGTGTCATGATATGTGTTGAATTTTGAACTTTTTTCTTTTTCTTTAATATTCAACAAACAACACTACTACTAAGTTTATATATATATCAACTTATTATTCTATTCTGAACGTCTTGGAGTAGTGGGTTCTAAAAAGAGTAAGGTTATATGCATCAACTTATTATATTTTGAACGTCTGAAAGCAGTTGCCCATAAAAGAGTAAGAAGCAGTGGTCCATAAAAGAGTAAGGTTACATGTATTAACTTGTTATTCTATTTTGAACCTCTTGGAATAATGGCTCTAAAAAGTCGAAATTATTCAGTGTATGATGAAAATGATAAATACTTGATCAAATAATTATAGTTTCTTATATTTCCCCGATTCGGGTGACGAATGCCGCAAAGTCCAGAGCTCCTGGGCCTAAAGAATCCACCCAGACACAAACTTCTAGATGCCACGCGGAAGCACCCAGTCCACATACCATGCAACACATTGATGTGGTTTTAAGGCATTTCAATAAGTTCGAGCTGGCAATCATGAAGGTAATTCAACATAGTAATCCTGAACATATTCAGGAAGATATGTTTCACGCGGAATAAGTCTCCACTTAGTTGTTCTACCCCTGATCGTACCAACACTATAATGGAGTTGACAACCATTTGCAACCGCCATCAAATATTCTTAGATTACGAGCCAAGCAGTCAAACGCCAAGCAACTCAAGGTCGGCCTCTCTTCCTGTGGGTTCTTCTTCTGTGGGGCTTTTCATGCCACTTCAGATTCCGAACAAACCAGAACAGCTTACATAACTTCGCTAGTTCGCTAGTGTTCAGGGTTCGGCTCCATGGACAGATCCAGAGGTCAAGGGTGCATAAATGCCCATAGAGTGAGTCTCCCACTCCCTCAAGCGATGTTATAGCAACCACAGACTTATTCCACCCTCATCACCTCTGAAGTGCAAGCATATATGAATAGACTGGAAGACAGGGTGCGTCAGGAAAGGAGTAACACCCCTGATGTCGAAGTTGGTGCTGAACTCATGCCATGGATTCCTGATACAGGTTCAACCTGTGCCAGGGACATGGTATTTTCGTACTATTGACATGTATTGGCATCTAAAAACGCTTCTTAGTAAAGCTATCATTGATCAGATTGTTGCCCACAATGAGTTGGCCATGAAGATGGATTACATTCAGCTGCAGAATCAGATGCTTGACAAGAAACTCAACATTATGGCAGCTAAAGACGACATCAACTTCAACACCATGAATGAGGACAGGTTCCTCGAGATGTTCCTCCTTCCTTCTCTGCTTAATTTGTAATGATATACCTTTCATTTTCAGATAGTCTGTATAGCTATAGACATAAGACTGATTATCCTCGGATAGTAGAAGAAAACAATCTGAGATATCAGGATGCCTTTTTTTTTTTGATAGATCTTTTATAAACACTAACAATCTTTTTTTCTGGTATATTCCGGGCAACAAGCTCAATGAAGCAAATGTTTTGCTGCTGGGATGGTTTCCCAAGTGGCAAGCCAATAGCAAAACACCTGTAATTCTTGCCTCATATTAATACAAATAGATAGATTACAAAAAGAAAATTGATCTATGACGGCTATGTTTTATATATTTATCATTTTTGTATTGATTGCAGTCACGATCTTGTCATTTTTACCCAACTTATTATGTCAAATGGGGGTCACTATTAAATTGCATTATTTGATTGGAAATAGTGTAATGTCCATTGATTATTCTAGCCAAATATGCCTCAATTTATTTAATTTTGTGTAGCCTTTGTGTTTGGAAGGTCAGGGTTTTATAGTTATACATTTTAATGTTGGCATTGCCACAATATGGAAAATGTTTACGTCATATTTTTTTTTGTTTTGTTCTTGTTCTTGGGTTATGGTGCTTGTTAGAATACACTAGAATGGAGATCAATGTGATATGCATTTTATTAATAAGATACACGTATAAATACATGATTTATGACCTTTGGATTCACATTTTCCAAGAGGTTTCTTGGACTCGATAACAATTTTTATTTATTTATGACTTTTCATATTTCTTCTCAAGTGAATATCATAACCCTAACGGATTAGGTTTTCAACATTCTTCTTCTAATTCGAAGTGGTGTATGTGAATCCAAGTAGAGTGCTGAAAACTGGAAGTGGATAGATGCCAATGGTTGAATGTGCTCTTTGAATCTGGTGGTTTTGGATGACCACAAACCAAATGGCTAGCAAAAGCTGATGTCTTCTACTAAATGGCAGTTTAAGGAAGACCATAAACTTTGGAACTTGGCTCTAAAACTTAGTGGTTCTCGGAACATTTATTAATTTAGCCAGAATCTGATGTCTTCTACTAATTGGAAGTGTTTTCAAATGGTGGTTTAAAGATGATCACAAACTGTTGTCTAGTAGAAGCTATAAGTCTTCTACTAATGGTGCTTTAAGAAATACCACAAACTAAATGACGTCGATTGAATATGGCTCTAACTCTAACTTGCTTGTTTTTGCTCGATTGATAGGACTTTGAAACTTGAACCCTGTAAAATACCCAACCTTAACAAGCCGAGTCTTGTCACTACAAAAATGACTTAGCCAACTAAATATGAATTTAAAAACAAAACTCCACACATATAAAAGAAAACAAAGGGCGACATGCACATAGAAATCACAACAAAACAATATGTTGATTTACCCATTCATCTACAACATTTATAAAATCATGAATGCATGCAAACCCAACAAAACATAACACAACATTCATATATCATTTATACAACAAAATAATCATAATAAACACAACATAAACTTATTTGCTTATAAAATATAACCAACTAGCTATGTGCGAAGGATGAATTGCCCATCCATAAGCATTGCTATTCATTTTTTCTCAACAACAGGCCACCCTCGAGCTAAGGCTACGAGTCCACAATGAGATCTGACCCTCTGGCTATCCACTCTCCACTCTCAGCGACCCTAAAGCCTAGGTTCTACTCCTACAACAGTTCCAATCCACCAACTCTCTTTTCCCCACAATGTGCACTACTCAAGGAATGTACTCCCTTCACTGATCATAATCCCCCAGGCTATACCATTCGTTTATCAAGGCTTTGAGTGCACTTGGTTGGCTAAGAATCTCTCAGTTGGGGACTTTAGGAACTCATAGCTGCTTCATGAGTGCTCACAACAGTGTTCATAAGGCTCTTGAGCCATTTCTTCAATAGAAAAACACACTACATTGTTACAACCTGTTTTTCAGGCACACATACCACATTTCCAGTGTAAAATACAACTCAACAATGGTCGCCTTCAAGCATACCATGGTTGGTGCTCTTCCCCAACACACAACTCTTTCCTTTCTGTCCAAAATCTACATGCAAACACTGCCCCCTCTTTGCATACACATTTCCTTCTCTTTCCCTTGCTTGCTTGACCTTCACTCTTTCCAAAGATGACTGTACTTCATCTTCATGTTCCCAATAACTATAAGACGTGACTCTTCACACCCACCCTCTTACACGAGTTTAAAGATTTTGCCTTGGGAAATTCAACAATAAAATAAAAGGTTTACACAATGATAATAATTCAAGAAGGTAAGTTGGATTAACACCCATGAATATTTATCCCTTGGATCCTTCTTTCTCTTGTGGAATCATCGTCCCTATCATTTTCATCATTCTCACATCGCAACAAACAATTACTATTTTTATTAATCATTTCAATGTTCATAATATACAATTTGGTCCTCGACTATATTAATCAATACGAGCTCTTTACTCCAAACATAACGACTCACGAACCTAATTAATATTTGCACAATGACATTATAATTTGTGGGGACTAAAACTAGGGATGTTACATTTTGCCCCCCTTATTTTTGCACTGTTCTCAGTGTACAACACCACCAGGTGTACATTTATTTTACAATGTTAGGCTCTTCGACCTTTATTCAACATATAGGCTCTCTAGTCTTCTAATATCACGCATGAATTTCAACGTAATTATAAATACATAGGCACCCGACCCCATAAACTATAAATACATAGGCGCTCCGGCCCCAAAACATAGACACATAACTCTCTAACATTCTCCTACAACTATCTTGATTTCCACCAACTCTTTTCCTCTCAACCTTCCAACTCAAGGAATGTACCTCCTTCACTGCTCTCAGTCCACTAGGCTATACCATTCTTTTATTAGGTTGACCTAAGGAATGTGCCTTCTTCACTGCTTTCAGTCCATTGGGCCATATCATTCGTTTATCAKGGTCCCTTGACACGMGTAATTGAGAATCTCKCTACTGGGCACTCAAGGGACTCATTGTTTGAAAACTACCCGTAAAAATAACCTGCAACAACCTTGCTGTTGTAGTGCAACTCACAAAATTTCACTCTTCAGGCTTGAGAACCTGGTTCTTTGACAATGCAACTCACACACMAGAGTTCATTCTCCAGGCTTGACAACATGGTTCTTCGACAAGCCTGAAAACTTGCTTCTTCTCTTCTGGAGTTTTTGGTTCCTTACTTTACTTATCCTTTAGGCTCAGGCATCCCTTTCATTGTTATACAGTTCCTTAGGAGATCTATCATTTTCCAAGGTGTTCTTGTGCAGACAAATGCCAACTTGATGCTAGACTTCCACTAGCAATGCATAGCCTGTGACAATCATTCCATCTGCATTATGTATACAACCAATATGAGACATCATCATACAATTTTCAATTATAAATATTGAAATCTATTTTTTATATAAGAAAACAAAATTTCAAAGCATGAGTTTTCTGCTCATTATATTTGGCACTTGCAGCGGTAGATATCAGTGTTCCTTATGGGCTTACATCTTTGCCATATCCAAGACCATTTTCCTTACAATTTTCTCAATTTCTATGCAACCAAACAAGTTGTTAGCATATCATAACAATTTGCAATTATTAGTTTCTCAAATTTGTTTTACACAGGAAAATAAAATTTTCATGCACGAGTTTTCTACTCATTATGTTTGGCTTGCGCAGTAGCAGACATTGGTCTTCTTTATGGGCGTACATTCCTGCCATATCCAAAACCATTCTTTCTACAATTTTCTGAATTCTCGCTTGGCCAAACCGATTGTTGGTACTAATGTACATTTTCAACAATTTATGAAATGACATTAGAATTGTATTTTAACAACAATTCAATAATTTCCAACCTTATTTAAAAAAAAAATTCAACTATTAATCATATCATATGGAGTGAAGCTATCATTCATTGTACATGCATTATCATCACACCAAGATTTTCATAACACAATTGAATATTACCCATAAATAAAACCAATGTGCTCATACCTATGGCCACATTAACACAATGCATCCTTGCATCGAATCTGGAATACCACATATCTATGTCATGTATTCCACCATGAGTTGGGAGGTCTAGCCAATGCCTTAACACATCGTCCAAAGTCTTCTCCACAACCTATCCAATGATTTGGATACCTTCCTCTTCAACCCATACACAACACCAAGAATATAATTCTCCCAGTGTTCTCTCATGTCGACAAAGAGTTTGCAGTCCAAACATTGGTTATATAAGGGAAAACCATTATGCGCTTGGATGAAGCTATAGCCTTTCCATATCCAACCTCAACATGACCATCTCTAAGGACATTCATTGCTACAACGAGAGTAATGTCTCCTGACTTAACTTGGTTATGATCTGATAATCAACATAACATCACATGCAATTAATTTATCATAAATGCACTCAAGCATTACATAGCATGTGTGTACTCAAGGCCTTTTGCCTTTACATTAATTTCAAACATTAATTTAATTCTTACCTCAACTCCTTCAACATTTATGCATAATAAAAACTCCAAATGCATACTTGCATGGCTGTTATCAATTTACTTTATGCCACTCGACCAACTAATATTGTTGTGGCAACTTGCAGGGTCCCCTTTATTGATCTCTTTATCAACATTCTACCATCCTCATTTTTCTTCACACATATGGTTTTCATATGCAACATCATCATCAACATCTTCATTCATGTTATAACAATTTCCCTGGATACACAATCCATTATTATTCATAATCAAATATCACATCATTATTGCATGGATATATATAACAATAGACCACTCTGAGTCTACAATCATGGCATATGCATGTTCAAGAATGTCCATATGTACAAATGCACATCAATATGCATTAATAATTCAATCTTATCATGCCTACTCCATGCACATGCATTCTAGATTTATTATATGTATCATGCATCACTTCTATCATGCACTCTGGTGCATATTTATTTCAATTTATTTATTTATTTTTGTTGTTGTTGTAGATGACTGTCCTTGAACCTTTCTATACCCCTACAACCATATGCATTGTCATTTTGCTCATCTGCACACGATTAATAATAGAGGTAGCTTCCTTGCCTCTACCTTTTGCCCAATATTGCTACCATTTACAGTGGTTTCATCATATGTAGCCTTCCACACACGCATGTTTTTAGAATGTAATCTAGGACTCTTGGCATAAAAATAAGGCCTCTGCAGTCCACTGTCTAGCTCTTAACAATCCTAAAATCATGGCCCTAACCTTCTAATAGGGTATTTATATAATCCCTCCTCATGGGACTATCTCAACATGCAAATCCTTATTGCACCTCTATCATCCACTGAAAATATCTTCACTCATGAGTGGACAACAACTTATCTTTCAAATTTTCATCTCCATAAGCTATACATGTATGCATATTAATGCACACTAAACATTAATCTTCCTTATGGAAATCACCCATTATCAACATGAGACTTCAAGGCATAAACATAAACATGTTGTCCTCTTCTATTATGTACATTAGTGCATATCTTTTTCAATTTTATTTATGTTGTTGAAATCTTGTAGCTCCTTGTTGACTTTTTCTTCTTGTTGGGCACTCTTGGCCAAGCCCAACTTGGTCGTCTTGCATTTCCAACCAATCTGTCCACTAGTGCTATCATCACACAACTATTTCCTTTAAGCATAGAATCTTTCTCTCTAGCCTTGCATTTCCCTCTACAACTCTTTGATTCCTTAAACAACTATACAAGCTTGACCATCTCTCTTGTACAATTGTGATAGTTCCTTTTAGGTTCCATCTCTTTTACATACCATGTCAAGAATAGAACCATTTTCTTCCTCATGTGTCTTCTTAGGAATTTTCCTCTAAAGACCGCTTCCCTATTTGCATTCTTCTTGAATTGCCATCCCATTATACCTTGGAGATACACACAATACCCTTCAAATGTACTCAACATTCTCTATATGCATAAGCAATTCCCTTTTATTATTTTCATAATTCCTCGAGTGTTGCAATACACTCCAATTAGCTTGCAAACCACCTCATGGTACCTCTTCCATTATCTCAGGATGTTCAAAGACTTTGCTTAGTCTTATAATCCTTCTTCCATTTATGGAATACCCTTCTTTGAAGTCCGACTGCATCCTTCGAAAGAAGTTCTTCCCATAATGTTTCCTTTATGCATATGTTGACACTCTTTATCATACATGCACCTTCATTACGTCACCCCTGAAGTTTTGAAACTTATACCATGTTTCCACTATGTTCTTCTAATAACAACAACGAAGGTACTACAAATATGCACAACTGATTTATGGAGGTGATGCACCTTACCTTCATATATGCATTATGGTCCTCTTTATTAGACCACTATCTTCTTAGATTCCCAAACTCTCAGGGTTGCACCTGGATTCATCTCTTAACATTGCTCATTCTCTGCCCTTGATAATCTTTTGAATAATCCTCAACATAACACTCTTTATTCAAGTGTCTCTGATCATCCTTAATGCCAATTCTAACCTCTTTCACCTGCTATATATATCATCCTTCCAGTGTTCATGTGTACCCATTGGTCATGCATTATCATAAATTGTGGATGGGATTTTTTACCTAGCATCCACATTTGATATGCACATTTTCCATCTCAAAATATTTTTATTTATTTATCCAAATAAAACTTTAATAGAGGTCTTACAAACTACTCACGACACCAAGATGTCCGATCCTTTCAACTTCCTAAATAAATCAATGCACATTTTTGAAGAATGGTCACTGTCTTTTCCTTCATACCTGCAGATTTCTCTTGCATATTTCACATATATATAGACCTCCTTCTAAACATTCTATGTTACATAAGTAACCTTAATATTCTAAGCAATTTGCATGCAACCACATTTGTTAACTAAAAACTATAATTTACAATTCTGGAAACATATGCACAACTTTGCCCCTTTAAGGTCAACAATCATCTTTCTTATGATTTCTTGTGAGTTTAGCTACTCAATTCACAATTCTGGGTTGATTTCTGGATTTTTCTATCCAAGAGATTTCCAATTAATACTTCCTTTCCCAAATATGATCTTTGAGCACGAAGTTATAGTTCTTTGAATATTGCTAATTTACCCCTTTTTGTACACTTTTCATTCTAGTGCAATTAATCCCAGACACCAACTTTTGTCACTCATAGAAGAAAATCTGTTAGTAAACGAATAAAACTTTGTATGAGACATAGATAATAATGATGACAATGAATTCATAACAACTCTCATATTGTCAAATTGATGCTTTATTAAACAAATGCAACAATTTGGAAATGACAACTTTGCCATTTTCACCCCTTTTC
>JASDQU010371862.1:71811-83143 GCA_032191745.1 Picea mariana | reverse complement strand
GGTACAATAGGCACTACAGTCCAACCGCACAGTCTCCACTGCACCTCTGCCATTGGGAACACCAGAACTGGGAGACGATCCAACCTAACTTCACCGATTATCTGATACAGCTGAATCTCGCCTTCGACGAGCACGAGAGGAAACAGAACAAGCCACCCAAGCTTTGAAACAAGTACAAGGAGTACTTGTAGAACAACGTCGAGCTGCGGAACAAGAAAATATTTCCCTCCAAGAGAATTTTGACAAAGAAAAAGCATAGATACAGTGAGGAAAAGAACAGTTGCTCATCGAGCAAATCAAAGTAGAGAAATCGGTCAACAGAGAACTTCTCTCTCTGACAGTCGTAGAAATAAAGAAAAAAGATCAATTTACACAACAAGTAGAGAAGCTTGAAGAAGTGATGTAGAAGTTACAACAATGCATCACAGACATAGACCTACTCACAGTGCCCGAGACCCCACAGAATGTGAAGGACCAAAGAGAAGAAACTTTCAATGGTGCAGTTGAGAGACTAAAGTCCCTTGCTATGGAATACAAGAAACTGAGTGATCGCAGTGCCCTGACATACGAGCGACTCACTGAGAGTCCAAAATTAAGAGCACTAGAGTCGCATCTCCAAGAGGTGAAGTATCAAGACGGAACAATATAGGAACAGTTGAAGCTTTTGTCATTTGTGGAAAGAATGAAGAGATCTCAAGAGAAACGCACCACCCAACAATAGATTCACGCTATTCAGAGTAGATTTATGGAAGTAACTCAGAGACTCCAACCCATGCAAGATAAGGCCTACCAATTGTTCACAGAAGTTGAAGGCCAAGGAGAAGAGTTAGAGAAGGTTTTTACTACACCTGAACAGTGCCTGGAAGGACCTGTGAATGATGCAATCATCCAAGAGTTTGTTGAACAAGAGGTCATAGCACAACATCAAGTTGAAGCAGCTCGAGCAAAGCTCGAGGCTTTCGAAGTAGAACTTCCTACATCAGATTGACTTGAGATGAGTCATAGGTGAGTGTTGGGGGCCTGTTGGCCCTCGACCAAGTTTTGAGATATCCTTGGTCAGGTTTGGCTATTTTGGACTTTGTCAAACTATCGAAGGTGGAGCACAAGATGAACCAGATATCACAGGATCTCAACCCCTTTTTGGGTCCTTTTTGGGTCCTTTTTGGGTCCTTTTTGGGATTTGGGAATATGAACGAGTATGGGAATGTTGTCTCATGGGTTTACCCATGCTTAGGCCTATTTTGTAATCTATAAATAGATGTCTAGGAGATGTAAGGAGAGGGGAAAGAAAAGAAGCATCTATGTGATGTTGTGCTAAGTGAAAGTGTGGCTTGTAAATGCTTTGTGCATATTGTGAGAGACTTTCAGAGCTAAGTGAAAGTGTTTGTAACAGACTGTGAAGGGATTTGTGTTGTAATGCAAGGAAGGAGGATCTAGTGAGCTGAGCAGATCTCCTGTCCTATGCGGAGTAAGGTTTTTATGGCCTGTGCATGTATCTGATCGAAGAAGCTAATAAAGAAGAAGAGTTGGTGGAAGTAGCCCCAGGGTGGGGGTAAACCACATATATGTTGTGTTTCTCTGCTTTGTGCGATGTGTTGGTGTACTTATGTGTTATCTTCTAAGTGCTTGACATAAATAGATAGTTGGAGTTGTTTATAATTTGTTCTTATGATGAATCTGGATGCTAGATCTGACTTCTATGAACTTTCTTAGTGCTTGACTCTGCTAGATCTGATCTAATTCCTTATGCTAGTGCTTAGATACATTATATCTGGGTGAATGTTGCGATGCTCTGTTTTATTTGTAGAGTAGATATTGGTTAGATATTAATGAAGGTTTATTGTTGAATGCTATGTTAAATACTAGAATCACAGATCTGTGTCCCGACTAAGGTTGTAGACATCTGAGTGTTGCAACAACCCCTTCCTCTACCTTGGGTGAGACTTCATCTGCTTCGCAGGTGTTTCCGAAAGGGCTAGTAGTTAGGGTTTTGTTAGTGCACTGTTGTAGTGTTGAACCCTGGGTTTGCCCCTGTGCCAACAATCATCTCCAAAGGTCAAAAACCAAAGTCCTCACAAATAGAGATAACAAAGATCCCATTTGAAAATAGAGTTCAAAAAATGAAGAAATATCTAGTATTAATAACATAGCCTTCTAATACTTCGTCAAAGAATATCTAACCAATCTATTTCGCAAGTGCAATATTTGAAAGAGAGTCTTCCAAAGAGTTGTATTATCTTTGAACATGAAAAAAATAAATCAAGTTGAAAGAGATCTTGAGATCCTTGATCTTCTTCATCCAAGATTGAAAATATAAAACATTAAATCAAGACTTTCCAGAAAACTAGTTAAGTATGACCCTAGAGTCTCCAACTACCATTAATTCAAAAATTTCAACTCTCAAAGAAAAAATTAGAAGACCCCACAAACCAAACAACTCATCTTTAACATTTGATCATGTTCAAACAACAAGATGTATCTTAAAAAAGTGATCACCACTCGACTTAAGAACAACTCCAACACCACAAATTCCACCAGTTGTAGCTCCATCAAAGAAAACCAATGGCCTTTGACCAAAATAAATTGGGTTCACACGAAATTCAAATGTGTCCCCTACTATAGTATTCAACAGCTCTTTAATAGCCATAACAATCCTAGAACAAAGACCATACTCATTCTTGAGAGATTTTTCAAACAAAATCTTATTCATGTAGTACCAAATTCCCCAAAGAACATAGCAATGAACCATCTTGTGCCTCGGAAAATCTAGAAACCAAGACTTCAAATTTTCATTCAAAGCATGTAAATTTAAACATCCATTGACTTTCAATTGAGCACAAACTTCCTTCGAAATAAACTGAGAAACTTCACTTGTCAAAAATAGATGTTGTGTGGTCTCTTCATTCTTTAAACACAAAGTACACATAGATGGACCAATTCCACCTCTTCTCTTGTAATTTTCTCCTGTGAGAATACTATCATGGAGGAATAACCAAAGAAAAAGGATAATTTTAATAGGGATCTACAACTTCCATAAATATTATGCCACCATTCAAGTTCCACCATCACATTCTATGAAACCAAATCATCATAGGTCGATTTAATAGTATCAATACATGTTGAAGGATTCCATGTCCAGATAATTGAGTCTTCTTCACTACTAAGAGAAACTCCACTACATCTTAGCATCAACGAAAATGAATTCCATTCCAATGCCATATCACCATCAAGACAAATGTCAAATGAAGTAAGCCAGTCTTGAGAACTCGATACAGTTAAACGAGAAGAATGGATAATATGTACAAGTGAGAAGACCTTAAGAGAATCAATATGTTGAATTAGACCAAGAGATAGTTTGTATAAAGTTCCACTTCCCACAAAAGGATCCTACCCAACCAGAACCCTAGCTCCAGTACCGACAGATCAAGCAAGGTAGTTCTTTAATAGAGGCAGTGAATACAATAGATTCCTCCAGAAATTTGAGGCTACATTATAATTATGATTCTCATATCTTAACCAGAAAATCACGTGTACTCCCATTAGATATTTTTTAACCATATCTTTACCCCATAGACCAATCTAGAAAAAATCCCTCCATAATGACTTAACATCTAGAGCTTGAGAAAACCAAACTAAGTTCTGAATACCCTAACCACCAAGAAATGTTTTCCTGAAAATCAAATCCCAACTAACAAGATGATAAACCATGGGCTTCCTAGCCCTCTTCCATAGGAAATTTAAAAAAAATTGATGAATTTTTGACTTGATGTTAGTTGAGACCTTTCTTAAGGTGAACCAGTAGACAGGTAAATTTTGAAGGACAGACTTAATAAGCACCAGTCTTCCACCCAACGAAAGCGAACATAAATACCAGTGACCAACTCTCTTTTCAAATTTTTGAAGAAGCCAATGCCAATCATTGGGTTTCAAATGAAAGCCTAAATATTTCATTCCAATGAAAGCCTAAATATTTCATTCAAATGAAAGCCTAGATATCATCAAGCCTTTCTATCTTTTTAAACTCCAAATTTTTAAATAGAAAGAAAGATTTATGACAATTTACCTCCATCCTTAAAGCCTGACAAAACACAGATAAAATCTTCTTGAGCTCAATCCATTCCTCAATTGAGCCAATCCCTAAGATCACCACATCATCGAAAAAAAATAAGTGGGTTATGACTATCCCTTTAGCCACCTTAATACCTAAGAATTTACCATCTGGTTGGAATTCTTCAACATCCTACTAAACATTCCCATCACCATAAGAAATAGTAAAGGAGAAAGAGGACATCCTCGCCTAAAGTCAATTGGGGACCTGTTTACTAGAAGTGAAAAATTTGCACTTGTAACACACCCCATGATCCACTATGCCACCTCCCACTTAAGCCCTTTCTAAATCAACAAAATTCTAAGAAAATCCCAACTAACTTTATCATATGCTTTCCTCAAATCCAATTTCAATATTAAATAAGACATCTTCTTAGAATTTTTTTAATGCAAACATTCTTGTGCAAGACCTATAGCATAGAAAATTACCCTATCTTTCAAAAACCCAAATTGTTCCTCCAAAATACACGAGGGGAATTTATCTTTTAACCTAGAAAAAATGAGTTTTGGAATAATTTTATAAACAAATTTACAAAGAGAAATAAGCTTCTAATCATGAAAGAAAACATGTTTTGACGCCTTCGGAATAAGAGCCACAAAAGTGGCATTCAATGAACCAAAAACCTTGACATAAGTCCTTGACTCCTCAACTGCAACCAATAAATCTTTACCCATTATATCAAAGAAGTGGTGAAACATTTCCTGGGTCCATCCATCTGGACCCAAGCTTTTGTCATTTGGCATCATCACATCAAATTTATGAATCTCCTTAAGGGTGTCCTGCCTTCCTATATCGTTGCTTTCTTCATTAGAGAAGAATCTAGGAAGTTCTTTTATCACATGAAGTTAGGTAAGTGTATCTTCCTTCTCCTTGGATTTATAAATAAGATTGTAAAAATTAAAGGCTACAACTCCAATATCCACCTGTGAAGACTAAATATTACCTTCTAGATCCTTGCTATCCCAAATATTGTTATTTTTCTTTTGATGCTCAACATATTTATGAAAAAAATTTGTATTCATGTCACCACTTTTTAACAATACAACCCTAATCTTAAGGAGTCATGATTCTTCTTCAAGTTTAAGAATCTCAGTTTTCCTCTTTTCAAAAGTTAATATCAACTCCTTATCTTCTAAAGAAAAGATTTGAGAGGGTCATCTTAAAAAAACCTCAGGCAATTTCTGCTCGAAATCGAAAAATTCATCTTGTATCTTTTTTCTTTTCTCTTTCTACCAAATTACCACTTCTTATTTTAACTTCCTAAGATTTTTCACAATCAAATTCACATATGAAGAGTATTGCCACAAAACCATATAATTCCAGGTTGAGCACACCAACAAATTGAAGTCAGGTTCCAACAACCATGCATGCTTAAATTTAAAAGGATAGTGGTTTGATTCCTTGTGTTCATCAAATTAAAAACAAACAATATTATGATCTATAAGAAAAGATTTAATGACTCAGGATCTACATATATTCATGCTCCCTAGCATAACTTCACTCATGAAAAACCGGTCTAATCTCTTTGAGATACCTTCTGATCCAGAGTGTCCATTTCTCCAAGTTGGACTAATAAAGCTTGGAGTAATATTCACTAATAATGTAATCAATCTTGGAGTGTCCATTACTCCAAGTTGGACTGATCGAACTTGGAGTAATGATGGAGGTGTATTCCTCCACCATGGAATCCCTTCATACCTACTAGTATCCTACCTCCTAAAATCTCAAAGGCTAAGAATCTGGAATGTTTCTCATCAATTCCAGGTAACTTGGAAACTTATTTGGAGTTTTTATTTCTCAAAATGTGCTCCTAGGATCCTAAACATGATCCTAAGAATCCCTCAAAATTGAACCACTTAGGTCTCATAAAATAAGTGGAAGGGGATACTATATCCCCCTCTTCACCTGAAGGATGATGTACTACTCTAGAAATCAGTGGTTACCATATCTTATCATTTGGATCTTCTTTCTCCTCATCCTCTATCACTAGATTAGGCTCATGGAACTACCTAGATGAAAAGTACCCCTCAAAATTTACATCCCTACTCCCTATTATCTTCCTCTGCTCTAGAATATAAACCTTGTAAGCCTTTGAAGTCTCACTATAAAATACAAGTAAACCTTTCATATTGGAGGGATCAAACTTGGTCCTCTTCTCTACTAGTTCATGGATCTAATCTAGACAATCAAAGATGCAAAAATGAATCATGTATGGCCACACACTAGTGAATGAATCCTATGGTGTCTTTTCCTCCAAGACCTTATGATGACACCAGTTCTCGATGTAGAGTGTTGTGTTCCATGCCTCTACCCAAAGAAGCAAAGACTAGTCTTGGTCATGTATCATGGCATTAACATGACCTTTGATGGATCGATTCTTTCACTCTACAACCTCATTATATTATGGGTTGTACGAAACAATTATCTCCTTCTTGGTTCCTATGTCCTTGTATAAACCCTCAAAATCCTTGAAGGTATACCCACCCCAATTGTCAAATATAAATTCTTTGATCTTCTTCCTTGTCTAGTTTTTAACTAGATATTTGAACATCTGAAACCTACTAATGACATCATCCTTGGTATTTAGGAACTAAATCTAAGAATTTTAATAGAAATCAACAATGAAGAAAACATAGTACATGCTTCATATAATTGATTCTACTAACATCAATCCAAAAACATTGGAATGTATTAGGTCTATAATTATGTTAGACCTATGCCCGTTACTTAGGAAAGAAACCTTACCATTTTTTCCAGGCTTGCAGCCTCTGCATATGCCATGCTTCTTAATCCTAAACTCTAGAAGACCAATGACTATATCCCTTAGAATAGGAAACTCCATGTGATGTAGGTACCTCATCCTCTTATGTGAAACTTTCATAGGGTATCACTATTATGCACCAGGGATCGAACATGTTCACCCTGCAACCTATACAAATCACCTTCTCTAACCCCTATTACCTTAGCTATATCTAGTATATATTTCTTATCTCAAATGGGGACTTGCAGGTTCTTCAACTCTACTACAAAGCCTTTATCCTCCATAACCAAAATTGAAAGGAAGTTTTTCCTAAGACATGATACAAACAAGACATTGTCAAAATCTAAATAAATACCTAACTCAATATGGAAGGGGATAATACCAAATCCTACTACTAGGCACTTAGCATCATCTCCAATCTCAACCTATACTCCTGAGTCCTACTTATTTATATAAGAAAATAAAAGATGAGTTGATTTCATATCTTGAGATGCCCTACTATTCACATACCACACATTCCTCAGAATAATGTTGGTAGAAGGGAAATATATTAATGATAATTCCTTCTCAAACTTGGAAGAAAAATCATTCATTTGAATTATTGTAGAGGATACTACCCTCTTTTATTATTGTTTCCCCTTATTCTTCTTCTTATATGGACACTGTGATGCATATTGACTATTTTTATGAAAAATTAAGCACTAGATCTTAACTCCTCACTCTTTCCCTTACCCTTGTTGGTCCTTTACCTCTTCCATTATTTGACTTACCAAATAGATCTAGGTTCTCATCACCACCATTCATGTTTTCTTTTGACTCCATCCAAGTCTCTTCCTAGATACAATCATCCCACAACCTCTCAAGGTTAGGAAGCTTCTCCTAAGAATAAATACCTTTGAAAAATGGTTCCCATGAAAGTGGGAACCCATTCAGTGCCATGTTCACTACCTCTTTATCTACAAGATTATCCCCAACTACTGCAAGTTGATCACAAACCTGTGTGACCTTCATAAGGTGACTAGTGACAAAGTTTTATCTAGTCATATTTATGGATCTAAGTTTGTTCCACAATATCATCTTCCTATTAATGTTCTCACTTTGATATAAAACTAACAGGCCATCAAACATCTCCTTAACTATATTATTCTTAGATCAAATGATCAAATGATCCTTTATAGCACCCAAGATCATCCACTTGTCCTTCACTTCATGTTATTGTGAGCCTCCAACTGTAGGCAAAGGAACAATGTCCTTGACAATATCCTAGAGATCATTCTTTTTTCATAAGACTATAACCCTCACCTTCCATAAGAAGGAATTTTAGGCACCATCCAATTTGTCCTCAAACCTAAGGATAGTTGATGCCATATCCGAGATCTACTACATAAACACCGAAATATGAAAATTAGTTTTTAAACCCTCTAATTGTTGGTCCTCCTTCCCTATAATTGATTTGCCACTACAAATCCGTGAGAGTAACAATCTAAGAAATATATATGATACCATGTATAGCTCTGGTACCATGTAAAAATTATCATCCCTAGATGATTTTTGTCCTTATTATCTCAATTAAATAATAAATTGTTGAATTTAATTAATGCATAAATTAAATTTTATACCATCACATCAATCACATAATAGCTAGAAAATTAGATAGAAGAAGCATAAAACAATTTCACATAAATTTATCCTTCAAAATTAGCTTTCCATTCCTTCGACAAAGATTACAAGAAAACCTCCATAGTCTACTACAAACTAGGTGTTGCATTCTTATCAAAATCAATATGGATAGGGTATATGACTTTCCTAAGAATGGTACAACCTTTCTAAGAAACAAAAAAAAAAAATTATTCTATGGCCCTATTGTATAGTCATACAAGAATGCACACATGTGTTACTATATATATTTATCTATATGATTGTATGGACTTCCGTATGACTGTATGGATCTATCCATACACCTGTATGTAAAATGTTTTTACGACTATATATATCGTTTTGTATGACCTCTCGCTACTACCTAAAACCACCTCTTCCTTGAATCCCTACTCTCACTCTCTCCTGATATCTCAACCTCAATCGATTGTGTTTTTCTAAGCATTCTAACTTGACTTGTCTTTATACTTTTAGTTGAAACCATAATATACAAAAACCATGATCTCTTTTTGAGATTAAGATTAGTCTAAGTCATAAATGAATGAAAACACATTATTAGAATTAACAACTAAATATAAGACTTTTCACTTTTTCCTAAAGTGAATTACAAAATAGAATCATTTTTCGAAAATAGCTCAAACAACTTTGATCACATTCATATTGAACCTGTGCATAAGTTCCCATCCAAGCTATGTTTCTCAACAACATACAACAATCACACCATAGTCAATGGGCTTCCCATTTCAATGGAAAAAGGTCTAATTGGTCCATTTTAGTAGGTAAATGTATGTAATTGATGAGGGTAATTTTCCTATGTCAACATTGTCATGAAAATAATAGTTCCCTATGAGAATCAAGAGATCCCAAATAAAGTATATGTTGGTAGAAAAGGTAATAAAACAAATAATATATATCTTATCATTTTCATCAACTTCTCTCACCATTTCTAAAATCATTGATAAAAGGAGGTGTCAAGGCCACATTAACCTCCTCTGCTAAAAATTTATCAAGATGTTTCACCAAAGACATCATGTTGTTGCAGAGATGGTTGGATCTCCCCCACTCCCACTTGACTCCAAAATAATACTAGTGGAGTTCCTAAACTATATTATTAATAAAGGGGAAGGAGACATGTTTATCCCAATGGAGGTCAAGGAAGTGGCATAATTCAAACTAGATTGGATGTTGATCTTATTGGGATTAGATTCATGGACAAACGAGGCTCGATGATTCATGTATGTCATTTAATTTATGTGTTTGTCCCTTGGAACACGAAATTAATTGTGAAATAGATTGGCTACAACATTGTTTTAGTCCTTAAAATTGGAGGCCATTATTCAAGACATTAAATCCATTCCTTCGAATGATCATGCTAGTCTCCAAAGAAATCATTCCTAGCAATAATAGTGTATCATAAATATGGTTTTATTGTGAGATTATAATTTAGTGTGACCATGATGTTGGCCTTGGAAAGCACAGTGAAAACATGCTTGTGGGATTGGTGACTCTAATAAATCATGGGTATTCAATGAAAAATATATTGACTTAGAGAAGATAGGTGAGTAGGAAAGAAGGTAGGAAGGACAAAAAATGTGTTGGGTAATGGTCAATAGTCTGTGAGTAGGGATCCAATATGGTGAACATGGAAAATAATTTTTGGAATCGAGGAGGGTATAGTTTAGATAAGAGATTAAACTAGTAAAATGAAAAACCATATTTCTAAACCCTTATTTCCCTTTCCCTTCGGTGATTTATCTCCCTCAAAATGAATTAAAAATTAAAGAATGTATTTTTTTAATGAAAATGAAAATAAAAAGATAGGTAAATACCATAATGAGAATATTGTCTCAAACTCCCCCTCCTTGTAGTAATGTCAATACCATTATTCTTATCGTTGTCCTTTTGTCAAATGTTGTGTCTTTAAATAGCATTTTGTGGAAATCCCTTTGGTCCCATTTTTGCTCAAGGACATAAACTATAACATGTTATCAAAATCCTTGAATCGTTCTTTGAGAGTAGTGGGTAGAATTTTTCACCCACAACATCGATAAAGTTAACATTTTGAAACTAACTTGGTAGTCATAATCTAGATAGTAGTAAGGTCCAAACCCTATAATTAGATCATTATGAAAAAATATCTTTGTAAATGTAAAAGGAATATTAATTCTCATATTGATGTATAAGTTGTAACAATAAATGGAAATAATCTTCACTTTTCAAATTTACATAATATTTGAACATGCCATGGTGGAATTCTACAATAATGGAAGGTAAACAAATCTCATAAACTAGTCCAAAATTGGAAAAAAAATTATATGTTAAATTGTTTTGAATCTTGTAGAAGAGACCATAAGAGATTTTGTCTATCAATAATGAAATCATCAAAACTAACATTAAATTTAGTTTGTTAATAATAAAATCTTCAAATTATTGTCTTAACTCTCCAACCAAATAGGAAAGTATACTAATCTCATAATAAACAATGAATTAATGAAAAAAAGACAATAACTCAAACCAAATAGGAAAGTATACTAATCTCATAAACTAATGAACTAATGGAAAAGATACAAACTAGTGAACTAATGGAAAAGATACATTAATACATTGGATTGTCTTGGATCTTGCACAAAGGACCCGTATCGTTTTAGTCTTTGAATAGTAAAATCCTCAAAACTAATGTTATAAGTGGCTTCACAAAGACACTACAAGTATTGGGACTATCTAAGGACATGGCTCGTGATTATGTCCAATAAAAGGAAAAATCCTATTCTCGATTAAATGACTAGATAAAGGGTTAAAAACTAAAA
>JASDQU010371862.1:32970-46179 GCA_032191745.1 Picea mariana | reverse complement strand
CACTTGGTCATAGCCCCTGGTCACGCGTTGTGGGAGTAAACACTTGGTGCTCGAAAAAGACAACTGAGCATTCATAAGGGACCGGTATAATTGTCTGAAGGGTTCCAATTCAAAACCAGAAGAGCCATTTCGGCTCCAGAATTAGAAGATCCTGACCGAGAGGTTGTGTATCCCTTAGGAGGGATAGGAGGTCTACATCAGGTGGTATCAGAGCTCATTTTTCGTCTATAGATTTCAAGCGAAGAAGGAAAAATAAGGATACATAAAACTCAGAGCTGTACTCTGTGTGTGATAGACAGTCAACACAATGCCGCCAAGAAGATGAGATCTTCCTTTAGCCAACCGTGCTATAGAAAGGGAGATGCGAGAGTTTCTCGCCCGAATGGAAGCAATAGAAGTAGCACAGAGAAGAGCACTTGATGTTGGGGATGTCAGTGATGCTGAAAGTGAAGAGGTTGAGGTTGAAGAAGCTGTAGGAGAGGATGATGCAGAAGAACTTTTGTTGAGAGTAGTTGCCAAATTGGGAGGCAGAGCTAAGATAGAGGTCTCCATGTATGAGGGAAATCTAGATTTTGAAGAACTGTTGAACTGGATAAGGTCCATGGACAAACACTTCAACTATGAAGATGTCGATGAGGAAAAGAAGGTGAAGCAAATAGTGACCAGGATAAAAGGGCATGCAACACTGTGGTGGGACAAACTGCAGGCTGAGAGGAGAAGTAAAGTAAAACAGAGGATAAAGAGTTGGGACAGGATGGTAGCCAAACTGAAGGCTAAGTTCATACCCAAAGACTACCAGATCAATCTGTTCAGGAAGCTACAGAACCTGAGATAGAAAGGAATGACAGTTAAGGAGTACACCGAGCAGTTCTATAGGCTGAACATTAGAACAGGACAAAGGGAGGGAGATGAAGAAAAAGTTGCCAGATACATAAATGGCTTGAGATATGAAGTCCAGGACGAGTTGAGCATGATGTTAGTGAGGACTGTGGAAGATGCGTATCATTTTGCATTGAAGGCAGAGGAAAAGCTGGCCAGAAAATAGAACCAGCGAGGAAGAGGTAAAAGCTCAGTGCCAAGAAAAAGCAAGGGATTTAACCGTGATAAAGCACATCAGTATAAGGAAAAGGCTGAGAAACCACACAATCACTTGGAACAAGGAAGAATTTTGTGAGGAAGACAAAATGGTGGAAGAAACTCTTTTAGAGGAAGAGGCGGAGGAGGAGTAAGGTGCTATAACTGTGGAAAGATAGGACACATGTCTTGAGAATGTCCAGAGAAGAAGAAGGAAGGAGGAGAAGCCCACATTTCAGAAGCACAATGAAGAGATGTTGAGGTAGAAGAAGTAGAGGATGGATCATCCCTGATGTTGAGAAAAGTTCTCTTAAAACCAGAGGAAAAAATTGAAAAGCCAGTGCAGAGAAATAGTCTCTTCAGGACAGCTTGCAAGACTAAGGATAAAGTGTGCAAGGTGATCATTGACAGTGGAAGTACTGAAAACCTAGTATCCACAGAGATGGTGGAGAAATTGGAGCTAAAGACAACTGCACATCCAAGGCCATACAATGTCTCATGGCTAAACAATGCCTGGTTGAAATTAAAATAGGATGATATAAAGATGAAATCCTACGTGATGTAATGCCCATGGACGTATGCCACATTTTGTTGGGAAGACCATGGCAGTTTTATAGAAATGTCATTCATGATGGAAGGAAGAATACATACACATTGGAGAAGAATGGTATGATGCATATGTTACTGCCAATGGAGGAGAAGAGAGATAAAGAGGAAGCCAACACAAGCATACTTCTCATGAGCAGGAAGGAACTCTTGAAGGAAGCCAAGGAAGAATAGGAGATGTAGTTCATTGTTGTGAGGAATCCCAGAGTCATCCTTACGAGTACATCAGTGGATGATTTACCTGAAGAAGTTCAGGAGTTGTTGGATAATTTTGTTGATATAGTGGTGGATGAGCTGCCAAACTCATTGCCGCCCATCAGGAATATCAATCATCATATCGACTTGATACCAGGAGCAAGCCTTCCAAACAAAGCAACGTACAGATTAACACCTCGAGAGAATGAGGAGGTGAGGAACCAATTCCAAGAATTGTTGGATAAGGGTTTAGTCAGAGAAAGTTTGATCCCATGCACAATACCAACTATGTTAAGCCCAAAGAAAGATGGAGGATGGAGAATGTGCATAGACTCAAGAGCCATCAACAAGATCACCATCAGGTATAGATTTCCTTTACCGAGAATGGATGACTTAATGGATTGCTTAAGTTGAGAAAATTTCTTTTCTAAGATAGATTTGAAAAGTGGATATCACCATATCAGGATGAGAAAGGGTGATTAATGGAAAACAACCTTTAAGACGAATGAAGGCCTGTATGAGTGGTTGGTTATGCCATTTGGCTTAACAAATGCCTCGAGCACTTTTATGAGGCCGATGAATGAAATTCTGAAAGATTTCATTGGCAAGTTTGTTGTTGTATATCTGGACGATATACTGATTTTTAGAAAGACTAAGGAGGAGCATTTGAGGCACCTAACGCTAGTGATGAGGAGGCTACAACAGGAGAAGCTGCTGATCAATCTGAAGAAGTCCTCTTTTATGAAGATAGAGCTCATTTACTTGGGTTTTTTGATATCTTCAAATGAATTGAAGATGGATCCAGAGAAGGTGAAAGCAGTCAGAGAATGGCCGTCACCAAGGAGAATGTTTAGGGTAAGGAGCTTTCATGGTTTAGCAATTTTCTACAGAAAGTTCATTAGAGACTTCAGTGGAATTTGTGTGCCAATGATGGATATAGTAAAGAAGCGGTACAAGTCCTTTAAATGGACAGAGGAGGCTGAAAGGAGATTCAATATACTGAAGGAGAAGATAACAGAACGACTAATTCTGATCTTGCCGAATTTTGGGAAGACATTTCAGGTGAGATGTGACGCAAGTGGAGTTGCAATAGGAGCTGTTCGGAGTCAGGATAACAGGCCTGTTGCCTATTTCAATGAGAAGCTGAATGAGACTAAGAGGAAATACTCCACATATGACAAGGAATTATATGCCATCATTCAAGCATTGAATAAATGGAGGCATTATCTCATCCCGAAAGAGTTTGTCCTGTACAACGATAACCAAGCTTTACAATTCATAACCCGACAAGAAAAACTGAATCAGAGGCATGCAAAATGGGTTGAATTTATGCAAAATTTTACTTTTGTCATAAAACATATTGTTGGGAATGCTAACAAGGTTGTTGATGCATTAAGAAGGAGATGTTTAATTCTGCAAGAATTCCAGGTGGAGACGTTGGGGTTTGAACACCTTAAGGATATGTATTGTAATGATACAGATTTCAAGGAGGCCTACAAAGCATGTACAAGCCCTGTATTGAGAGATAGAAGTCAGTGGACAGAGTATATGGTTCAGGAAGGATTGTTGTTCAGAGGAAATCAATTGTCCATACCAAGATGCTCAATGAGAGAAAATCTTCTGAAGGAGAAGCATAGTGGAGGATTGGATGGACATTTCGGCCATGATAAAATGTTTGCACAGTTGAGCAGTTCATACTATTGGCTAGGTATGAGAATAGAGGTGATAAAATTTGTGAACATATGTAAGATCTGTCAACATGCAAAGCGGAAAAGACAAAACACTGGATTGTATCAACCATTGCCAATACCAGAGAGGCCTTGGGATGCAATAAGCATGGATTTTTTGTTGGGATTGCCAAGAACACAAAAGGGATTTGATTCCATATTTGTGGTGGTGGATAGGTTTTCAAATATGGCACATTTCATCCCATGCCATAAGACCAGTGATGCAACACACGTTGCAAATCTATTTTTCAAAGAAGTTGTAAGACTTCATGGCCTACCTAGAAGCATTGTCTCAGATAGAGACACCAAATTCGTTGGTCAGTTTTGGAGGACATTGTGGAAGAATATGGGGACAGATTTGTCCTTCAGCTCAGCTTATTACCCTCAGATAGATGGGTAGGCTGAGGTGGAAAATAAAAGTTTGGGAAACTTATTGAGAAGTCGGGTTACTGAACACCATAACTAGTGGGATCAAATTTTGCCACAAGCAGAATTTGCATACAATGACTCACCAAACATAAGCACTGGAAGGAGCCCATTGCAGGTACTCTATGGAATGCAATGCAGGGGATTTTCTGAGTTAAGGGACTTGGAACATGGAGAGATCAGAAGAGCTAGAGCAGAGGATTTTGCTGTTGATATGTAGAGACTCCATAGTCGGATCAAAGAACAACTACAGAGTTCTAACCAGAAATACAAGCAAAGAGTTGATCATCATCGCAGGGAACTTCAATTTGAAGTGGGAGATCAGGTTTTGGCACATCTCAGAAAGGAAAGGTTCCCTAAGGGAACATATAACAAGTTGAAGATGAAAAAGATAGGACCCTGTAAGATCTTGAGGAAGTTTGATGCAAACTCCTATGAGATCGAGCTGCCAGATGGTGTGGGAATTTCACCCATATTCAATGTTTCAAACCTGTATCCTTACAGGAAAGACAACATAGAAGGATCAAAAGATCAAGGAAAGATTCATTGGGAGAAGAAGATGCCTATGGCAGAGAAGCTACAGATGGAGAAGATTCTGGATCAGAGGATTGGCAGGAAGACTAGGAGGAATACTTATTTTGAGTATCTCATCAAATGGAAGGGACACCCAATAGAAGACGCAAGTTGGGAAAATGAAGCTACTATCCAGAAGCAAGGAAAGTCAATAGAGGAGCTCATGGATAGGAGTCCAGGAATTTTTGTCAAGGGGAGTATGATGCAGGAGAATCCTTGGCAAGCGCACAGAGGTGGGACCACCCAACACGTGAGAGTTCCTTTTGAACTTCAACGTGAGAAGTCACAAACAATTTCAGGATCCGCCTCCACACAGCGCCAAAATTCACCTTCGGAGGCACGCTTGAACCGGTGCTAGGTTTTTCCCTTTGAAGCAAGTTTTTGAAATTGTAAACAGAGCAGAAGTTTCAACTTCGGCTCTGGAATACGACTAGACTAAGATAGCATAGGATAAGGTTTAGAGTAGGCAAGTAGGAGGAAAAAAAAAAAACCCTACAAACATTTTGAGTTATGTAAAAGTTTGCAAGCCCAGTTAGCAGAGGAAAAAAAAAAAGGGAAGAGAGGAGAGAGTTGTAATACAGAGAAGCCATCTGTAAGAGAACTGCGAGTGAGAAGAAGATCTCAGTTTTTGGAGCTACTGTATTTTGTATGTATTTAGTAGCCAGTGGGCACTTATGAATAGAACAGAATGGAAAATTGATCCAAATGTGTTGTGTTTGGGCTGTGTGTATTTTCCTATTATTTTTTGTTTTGTAAACAAGTGAATGGAACTGTGAGTTGTTCCCAGTTTCAATTGTTTCTCTTCGTTAGGAGCTCTGCAAGATGTGCATCAAGTCAGAGAGAAGCGTTGTGGAATTGTTGTCTCTTCATTAGGAGCTCTACAAGGTGTGCATCAAGCCAGAGAGAAAACGTCGTGGATCTGAGCTATCGAACTCCCTCAGACGCAAGGAGTGCATGAAAGTCAGAATCTGAACTAGACAAAGTTTAGGAGGGATAACACTTCGGAAGTGTTGTCGGGATCTAGGAACCCATTCTCTGGGAGGAGCAGAGACCGAGTCTTCGCAGACTTAGAAAATCTTCTAAGTCGAAATTGAGTAAAATCTCAAGAGGAAGAACGTCGTCGAGTGTTGGATCATGGTGGAAATCCCTGTAGACCATCCGATTAAAGGGAGGAGTGTAGGCTTTAACCCTACATATATCTAGGAGGATAATTTGGAGATCCGAACGGATGGTGGAGAATCCTCGACGAGGAACACCGAAACCCTGCAGGTCATTGGATCAGGTTAGCGGCGAGAGTTTCTCGACGTTCATTTCAGAATTTTAGGGACCGTGAGTTGGAAAGATAGGGGATCTCGTCTTTCAGGATCCCGAATCGTGAAATAGTGAAATCACGAATCAACCAGGACCATCGATCGCAGGGATTGTCGTGAGTCGTCGATCGGGCACCGGGGCATTTTAGCATTTCATATTTTCGGCAACTGAGGACTCAAAGGAGTAGAGACATCCCCTTGCATCTTGATTTCGTGAAATGAAAAATCCTAAAAAGGAATAGGTGCTGGGTCATTTCATCTTTTCGATGATCAGAACCTGCAAGGACTAGAGACACTCCTTGAATCCTGATTTCGCGAAACGTGAAATCCTGAAAAGGAATAGGCGCTCGGTCATTTCGTCTTTTTTGTGACCGAAGGTTCTAAGAAGCAAGGATATCCCACACATCCTAGTTTCGTGAAATGTGAAATCCCAAAATAATAGGCGCCGAGTATTTCGGCTTTTCGATGACTGGAGACCCTAAGGTGCAAGGATATCCCTTGCATCCAGATTTCATGAAACACAAAATCTCGAAGGAGAGAGCGCCATACCATTTCGGCATTTTGGCTACTGGAGGTTCGAGAGACCAAAAGATGGGACACTTGACTCAGGAATTTCTGGTCCCCGATAAGCGCCTTTTCGGCTTAGCACTTGGTCACAACCCTTGGTCACGGGCTTTGGGAGCGCACGCTTGGTGATCGAAAAATCCAGCTAAGAATTCGTAAGGGACCAGTGTAATTGTCCAAAGGGTTCCAGTTTAGAACCAGAAGATCCATTTTGGCTCCAGAATCAAAAGATCCTGACTGGGAGGTTGTGCAACCCTTAGGAGGGATAGGGGTTCTGCATCACTTGATGTATGTAAAACATCGTCTTTCCATCCTTCTTCCTTTGATCTTTCAATATATACTTCTTATCTTGTGTGAGAGAATTGTATATTAACTGATCTAATGGTTCCACATAGCCATTCTCAACTATATCCCATACATGTTGACCTCAGAACCATGCCTTCATGGTCAAGGACCACATATCATAATTCTTTCCTATAAAAGTGGGAGGTTGTAGATTTGAGGTAGAAGCCATATTTCACCTTATGATAGAGATGTTTCTTTGATAAACTTGTTCTGATAGAACCTTCTCTGATCAACTTTCTCTTGATGGACCTTCTCTAATACCAGATCTAGATTTATAGTGCACAAATTATTCTACGCAGTGCAGTTTCAAATACTATGCACCACAAAAATCCGTCACTGAACTCTCAAGACTTATAGTGCAATGGACAACCTACTCAATTTTACTGCGCATTGTTATAAAACACTTGATACAAATATTTACGGATGAAGAATAACACAATGATATGCTTAGCACATAAACTCAGAAATACACATGAAATTTTTTAACACACAAACTACTTGATATTAATAACTTTGGTGCAACCCACGAAAACAAAATAAAATAAGTGTGACAAGATTTAGCTCGAGCAACCTCTAAACAACTTATGCAACTTAAAAAACATACACAGAGGTTGAGCTCTCAGTCTTCTTGGACTACCTTGAGCTATTGTTTCTCCTCTCAATTGTTCTCTCTGCATCGCTTCTCGACTAACTAAATACTCACACACATAAAACTATGACTGAGACATCCTATAGAAGTAAAACAGACTCAACATTAAAGACTACAATTAATTCGACTGAGTCTTCATCTACTTAACTGAACTTGAGAAATATAAAGATCGGTTCAATTGATAACTCCCCTACTTACCGACTGACTTAGAATGATTTTGAGTAAACTAGTGACTTTCCATTTACAGACTAACAGACTGACAATTAGGCTGAGTGAAAAAACTACTGACAAATTGTCTGAGTGACAAATCCACAGAGACTTGAAAATCTCATAGACTTGTAATTATTTTTTCCAACACCATTGTTGTATGATTCTGCAAAGAGTGTGATTGTAATGAGCTCTTCGCTGTGAAGAACCTCGAGAGTCACTGGACATACATTATTTCTATTGTTCAACCATTTTTCAATGGAAGCTCAGTAGTAGCTCATTCTGGTGGATAGGATCACTGGGTTAGTCATCAGTTCCAAATATATAGGACACTTGACTAAAGTTGGGATAGATACCGATATGGAGATATCCACACGTTTCATTCTTGTCTCTGATGACATTCCTCACAAGCTCTTCAAATCTATAACCCCCTATGATGGAAACCCTAGCGAGCAAGGAGAAACCATCATCAGACAATTAAAAATATTGTATGTCTTTAAGAAAATATAACAAAACCATCAACCACTTACAGAGAAAAGAAGCATTGAGGTCAATATCCTTGATCTACTGCTCACAAACATTATATTATATAACAAATCACCATAATGTTAAGAGTTGTAATCCTATGATCTAAATTAGTTAGTAAAACAATTAGTTTACAGTTACTCCCATTCCGAAACAATATAACTGTTCTTTGTTAGTATTTATATAGTTCAATATGAAATCAATAAACCAATGTTCATTCCCATCATTTCTGTATTCTTCTTTTATTTTTGTTTTCATGGTATCAGAGCTAGGTTGGGAGAAGGAGCTTTTGATTCCTGTTGCTGCCTCTGCGTCTCTCTTCCACAGTGAAGAAAATACCATTCTGAACGCTGAGTAGGAGCTTACTATTCATGTTGTTGCTTCAGTGTCTCTCTTCCACAATGAAGAAAATACCATTATGAACGTTGAGTTGCTATCCATGTGGCCTACCAGTTTGAATATTCTCAGCCAGTTTGAAGAATTTTCCAGCCAGTTTGAAGAATTTTCCATCCAGTTTGAAGAATCCGCCTGCCAGTTTGAAGAAGTGTCATAGTGCTACCGCCGGTTTGGAGAAGAGTCATTGTCGCATTGGAAGAGGGCGTGGCTGAGAATTACAGGCTTGGAATTCCCTTACTCTATATTTTTCTAAAGAGTATTTATAAAATTTGGAGTTTATTTAAGGTTTCACTAAAATCTGGAAAATTCACTTGAAGTTATATAAAAAAAAAATTGTGGGTGATATTTTGGAATTAGAAAAATAATCTCTAGTTCTTGGTCAATTCAAGCACCAAATTTAGTTGGTTCCAATTATGATTTTTGGAGTGAGAAGGTGAAATCCATTTTGCAAGGTTAGGGATGTTGGGATTGTGTTGAAACAGGGTTCATAGAACTTGATGAAAATGTCGTTGCAGTTATGACTGTTGTTCAAAGAATAACATTAGAGGAACTTAAGCAAAAAGAAGGAAAAGCCAAATCACATATTTTAGTTTCTTTAGATGATTCTGTATTTCCTAAAAAATTTGGTGCCAAGACTACTAAAGAATCATGGGATATACTTAAGTTATCTTATAAGGGTAATGATAAAGTGAAAACTGTGAGACTTCAAACCCTTAGAACTCAATTTGAAACCCTCGAGATGAGTGAGTCAGAAAGAGTTGATCAGTTTATGACTAAATTTATGGGTATTATTAATCGACTTAGGACTAATGGCAAAAAAGAACTCACAGACCAAAGAGTTGTTGAAAATTTTCTTACAATTTTACCTGAGAAATTTGAAATGGTAGCTACTACTCTTCGGGAGTCGAAAGATCTAACTAATTTTTCTATAGAAGAATTGACTGGTTCATTGTTATCTCATGAAGCAAGGATGACCTTGGATCTTGGTACTTTAGAACATGCATTTCAGACTAAGGTGTCCATGGACATAGTTAGAGGCAGAGGTTTTCATGGACATGGTTGAGGATGTGGTAGAGGACGTTCTCAAACAAGAGATAAACCCGAACAAACAAAAGACAAGTCAGAGTAGTCAATATTGTCTTCACAAGATCGTGGTCAGAGATGGACAAGTAAATCAGAAATCCAATGTCATTATTGTAAAAATTTGGGTCATCATATATCTGAATGCCGTAAGTTGTAGTTTAGAAATAAAGCTAATTTCACAGAAAGTGAAACATATGATACTTTGTTTCTTTCATGTCAAGTATATTAGCAAGTTCTTGACAAGAATGTTTGGTTGCTAGATAGTGGATGTAGTAATCATATTAGTAGTCACAATGATTTACTTTCTAATCTTGAGACATGTCTTATTACTTGATAAAGGAGGCTACCCAGGCTCATAAAATGCTCAAAAATGAAAGTTCTCAAAATTGCGTGAAACCAATTCCATTGCGATCGGCTCGTCGCGCCGATTTCGGCCATATATTTACTTTCTCAAACACGCTCTGTATGCGAGAGTTATTGCACCCTGATCAGACTCTCAAATAGCTAAAAAGTCAAAGGACTGGCAAAAATTCAATGCTTATGTCAACATGACATCACCAAAGCTATTCAATGATGCTGACATGGAAGAAGCAAGTGTTTACAAGTGATGACCTGTGACTGGGTAGATGTGGATGACATATCCAATTAGAATTGGACACGTGGTGATTTTTGGTCAAATATGGTGATGCCACATGGCCCAGGCATGGGCAACCATGTGGCACCCAGTCAACAGTCGAATGGAAAGTTCCAAAAATAAGTTTGGGGTCCATGGGTTTTTAACCCACGACCACCACCAAGCCCAAGCGCCTTGACAAAGATCCCTTTTACCAACGCACCACCATGTTACTTATTAAAACATGTCCCACTTTATTTTGTAAATGTTTAATATGGTAATGTGGCAGAAAAAGGGGGGGTTGGGGCTAAGCCCCAACCCATGGTTGTGTGGAGTAATGTGACCACAGAGCAGCCAAAAAGGGGTGCAGTCCATAACCACTAGGCGCTTCTAGATGTCTGCCCTTGGATTTTGGGCATGCCACATAACCAGGGGCTAATCCCTATACTTGTGTGTTGGGTCTATCCATTAGCCCATAGGCCACATCCCATGCACCTAAAGACCAGGAGCTAGCGCGATTTAAGGGGCCAGCGCTTAGCCCTTTGGGCTAGCGCTTGGCCATTTATGGTCCATGTGACGAAGTTTTGAGGAGCGTACACCATGTTTTGGGGGATTAACCATATATTATGGTTTAAAAGTGGGTTTTTAACTCTGTTTTTGTATTTTTAATTATTTTTCCTGATATATGACCAAAAAGTGGTTTTTTAAGGACATCTTGGCCGTTTGCAGGGGGATTTGATCCCAAAAGGAGGCCAGATTCTTGGGGGAAGTTGGGCTTCCTCATATGAGCATGAAAACTATAAAAACTAGGCTTTTTGAAGCTTTGAGGACAAATTTTGATGCAAGGATTTGAAGGAACAATTTGTAATTTTTGGCCTTTTCTCATGTTTTGACAGGCATTTTTGCCATGTTTTTTGAGAGGAATTTGATGGAGCATGTATGAATCTGAGCAAGGAGTTCTTGCACAAAATATATTAAGCATGTTATGTAACAAAAAAGAGCCTATGTAAAATAACTTTGATCATTTAAAGAGAAATAAAGAGGTCCTCCACTTGGAAGCGGGCCTGGAGATGTAGCCAATGATTGGTGAACTCCGTTAATAAGTTCTTGTCTCTATTTCTCTTTTTGTTTTTTTGTTCTCTTATTTTAATTTGCAGCATGATTATTAATGGATGATCTCTTTAAATCATTAATGAGCATCAAGTAAAAGTCACATTTGATATTCCACAAACAAGATATTAAGTTTATGTATTTCACATTCTTATCGATCTGATGCACAAAGTACAGTAAACTAACTTGCAATTTATTAGTAACACCTTCATTTTTGGATCAAGTTTATGGTATCAGATAATTTGGTTTTGAAGGTTTCACAAGAATTGCAAGCATTGGATGCTCACCAGAGAACAACTCAAGCAAGGAGAAGGCCAACTTGAGGCTCTTAATACAAAGATTCAAAGGAGACCGCATAAACAATAGATGTCTTCACTGAGAAAACTAGGTCCTTTTGCATCTGAGGACGATTTCTTTGAGTCATTTCAGTTGATGCAAGCCATGGTAGAAGAAATTTATCAGGAAAGAGGACTGTGAAGAAATCCAAAAGTTGAATAAGGTGAATCTTCAATAAGAGCAGAAGGAGGAGTTGGAGGTGGTGGACCTTCAGAACCTTCTTCTCCTTTATCCTCGTCATCTACAAGTGAAGAAAGTGTACTTCCATCCAAGGATAAGAAACCTAAGAAAACTCATCATTCTTCTAATATGCCTTTATTAAAGTTAGATGTAAAGTTTCAATTACCCACTTATGATGGTGAATTAGATGTAGAAAAGCTAGATAATTGGGTGAGACAGTTAGAAGTCTATTGCAGGATACAAATTATTATTCATGATGAAATAACGATCAAACTTCCAAGTCTCAAATTGGGAGGCACAACTCTCATATGGTGGGAAATCAAAACTAAGGATGATCTCAATAAAAATGGTAAAACAATCTCTTCCTGGAATGACTTTATCATTGCTTTGAAGTAATAGTTTTATCCATTAGCATACATGCAACAAGAAATGATGAATTGGAAAAGTTTAAGAAAAGCTAAAGGTCAAAGTGTACAAGAATATACTTAGATATTTTGTAAGAAATATTTAAATTTGGGTATTCTTTTATATACACAAGAGACACTCCTAAAATATATTGGTGGATTACATTCTTATCTCAAGCACACTATTCTTATGCTAAATCCTTCTAACTTGATGAAGTATGTGTACAATCCATTCACATTGAATCAAGTAAAGGAAATGTTGGTGATAGTGTTTTTACAGATACTTGGCAAAGAAAGGATGCAGCGAAAAGGAAAGAGAAAGAGAAGAAGACGGCCACAACAAGAAAGGAGAAGCCTACTTGCAAGCATTGAAAGAAAGTAGTTCATGATGAAAATCATTGTTGGATCTTACATCCTGACTTGAAGCCAAAGAAGTATGCCAACCAAGGAAGGAAGAATACCACAGCTGTGATAGTTCAAGTGGATCTTGGATCAGATTCCAGTGATGAGACACGGGTTGTAGCTATGGGAATCCGAGGTATAAATTATGTTGCAAGTACTATCTCTTCTAGTTCAGTTGTTGTAAATGATGAGTGTAAAAGGAGTGAACTTTTCCACATAAGGGTTATACCACATAATGTTAAAGTTGATACTCTTGTAGATAGTGGATCACAAGCCAATCTAATCAGTGAAGAGGTTGTAAATAACTTGGGACTTGAAACAAAGCCACATCATAAACTATATCCATTGGGATGGATATGTGGGGATAATAATTTACAAGTAACCAAGCAATGTAAAATCAAATTTGCAATCACTTGTAACTATGTTGATGAAGTAGAGCTTGATATAGTGCCACTGGACATATGTGGAATTGTACTGGGAAGCC
>JASDQU010371862.1:8400-25106 GCA_032191745.1 Picea mariana | reverse complement strand
CCTTTTCTCATGTTTTGAGCGACATTTTTGCCATGTTTTTGAGAGGAATTTGATGATGCATGTATGAATCTGAGCAAGAAAGTCTTGCATAATAGATCTGAAGCATGCAATGCAACAACAAAGAGCCTATGTAAGAGAACTTTGAGCATTTTAAAGAGCAATAAAGAGGTCCTCCACTTGGAAGTGGGTCCGGAGACATAGCCAACGATTGGTGAACTCTGTTAACAAGTTCTTGTCTCTATTTCTCTTTCTGTTTTGTTGTTCTCTTCTCTTAATTTGCAGCATGTTTATTAATGACTGATCTCTTTAATCATTAATGAGCATCAAGTAAAAGTCACATTTGATATTCTGCAATAAGTTAATGAGTTTATGTATTTCACATTCTTATCGATCCGATGCATAAAATACAATAAACTAAACTTGCAATTTATGAGTAATACCTTCATTTTTTGATCAAGTTTATGGTATTAGAGCATTTGGTTTTGAAGGTTTGACAGGAATTGCAAGCATTGGATGCTCACCAGAGAAAAACTCAAGTGAGGAGAAGGTCAACTTGAGGCTCTTAATACAGAGATTCAAAGGAGACTGCATAAACAAGAGATGTCTTCACCAAGAAAACTAGGTCCTTTTGCATCTGAGGATGATTTCTTTGAGTCATTTCAATTGATGAAATCCATGGTAGAGGAATTTTATTAGGAAAGAGGACTGCGAAGAAATCCAAAAGTTGAAGAAGGTGAATCTTCAGTAAGAGCCGAAGGAGGAATTGGAGGTGGTGTACCTTCAAAATCTTCTTCTCCTTCATCTTCGTCATCTACAAGTGAAGCAAGTGTACATCCCTCCAAGGATAAGAAACCTAAGAAAACTCATCATTCTTCTGATATGCTTTTATTAAAGTTAGATGTAAAGTTTCAATTACCCACTTATGATGGTGAATTAGATGCAAAAAAGCTAGATAATTGGGTGAGACAGTTATAAGTCTATTGCAGGATACAAAGGATTGTTGGTGATGAAACAAAGATCCAACTTGCAAGTCTCAAATTGTGAGGCACAACTCTCATATGGTGGGAAAGAAAAACTAAGGATGATCTCAATAAAAATGGTAAAACAATCTCTTCCTGGAATGATTTTATCATTGCTTTGAAGAAACAATTCTATCCATTAGCATACATGCAATAGGAAATGATGAATTGGAAAAGTTTAAGGCAAGTTAAAGGTCAAAGTGTACAAGAATATACTCAAATATTTCGTAAGAAAGCATTAAATTTGGGTATTTCTTTATATACACAAGAGACACTCCTAAAATATATTGGTGGATTACATGTTTATTTCAAGCACACTATTCTTATGCTAAATCCTTTTCACTTTGATGAAGTATGTGTACAAGACATTCACATTGAATCAAGTAAAGGGAATGTTGGTGATCGTGTTTCTACAGATACTTGGCAGAGAAAGGATGCAGGGAAAAGGAAAGAGAAAGAGAAGAAGAAAACCACAACAATAAAGGAGAATTCTACTTGTAAGCATTGCGAGAAAGTAGGCCAGGATGAAGATCGTTGTTGGGTCTTACATCCTGACTTGAAGCCAAATAAGTATGCCAACCACGGAAGGAAGAATACCACAACTGCGACAGTTCAAGTGGATCTTGGATCAGATTCCGGTGATGAGACACATGTTGTAGCTATGGGAATCCGAGGTATAAATTATGTTGCAAATACTATATCCTCTAGATCAGTTGTTGTAAATGATGAGTGTAAAAGGAATGAACTTTTCCACATAAGGGTCATAACAAATAATGTTAAAGTTGATATTGTTGTAGACAATGGATCACAAGCCAATCTAATCAGTGAAGAGGTTGTAAATAACTTGGGACTTGAAACTAATTTACATCTTAAACCATATCCATTGGGATGGATATGTGGTGATAATAATTTACAAGTAACCAAGCAATGTAAAATCAAGTTTGCAATCACTTCTAATTATGTTGAGGAAGTAGAGATTGATATAGTGCCACTGGAAATATGTGGAATTATATTGGGAAGCCCATACCTTTATGATAGGAAAGCCATATTCTACAGGGAGGAAAATAAATATTGTTTCAAGAAAGATGGGAAAGAGTACATTGTTCGTGCTCATCGCATGAAAATTGACAGATCATTTGCAGCTACAGGATAGTTAAAGAGAATGGTAAATGCAAGCAAAAGTTTAACACTTATGTATGTAACAAAAAAGTAAGTTCGTAACATGAGATGATTCCATATGTTTCTAACAGTCATGAAGTGTCACCAGAGGTACAACATGAGGTTCAATTGCATAATTTGATTATTGTTCCTGTTCAAAAGGGGAAGCATGTTATGTCATTTTCATTCGCATACTTAGTATTGTTGTTTAGTTTGTTGCTATTCAGTGGTATATGGCTGCAAAATGAGACAAAGAATGTAGATGATTGTGAAATTGATGGAATGATTACTTTGATAAACAATGTTATCTCAGTTTTCATGTTTGTTGTGATTATTCAGGTGATCATTGTCCCAATAGAGAGGATGGATGATATAGGACAAGTGGGGAGGCAGTACCCTCACTTATTAAGTGAGTAAAAACAAACTTTTGGTGGTCCAAAAGCTTCCAAAGTGGGGAGGAATAATCCAGGAGGTTCCCCTGGCTCAGAAAATGCTCAAAATTAAAATTTATCGGAATTGAGTGAAACCAACTCCATTGTGTCTGGCTCGTTGCGCTGCTTCTGTCCATATATTTACTTTTTCAAACGATATCCATATGCGAGAGTTATCTTACTATGACTATTTTCTCAAACAACGAAAAAGTCAAAGGTCAACTGACAAAAAGTCAATGTTGACATCAACAAGACATCACCAAATCTAATTAATTATGTTGATGTGGCAAGAACATTTGGCAGCACTACAACAGTTGACTGGGCAGATGACAGATCCAATAAGAATTGGACACGTGGCGAATATTTGGACAAATGTGGTGGTGCCATGTGGCCCAGGCATGGGCAACCACGTGGCACCCAGTCAACAGTCGAAGTGGCAAGTTTCAAAATTGTTGGGGTCCATTGGTTTTGAACCCACGACCGATAGCATAGCCCAAGCACCTTAAAGAATGGTCCAACACCAACGCGCCCATTATATTACTTATTAAATATAACACATTTAAAGTAATATAAAGTGAAATGTTATGTATGGCGCAAAAGGGAGGGGGATGGGGCTAAGCCCCAACCCGTGGTCACTTTTCATCCCATATAACCTGGAGCGCGGGTGCCACACATCTAACAACTAGCGCGAAGGTTTAAACTGTGGACCAACGGTCCCATGCCATGCGCCCAAAGATCAGGGGCTAGCACGATTTAAGGGCCAGTGCTTAGCCCTTTGGGCTAGCACTTGGCCAATTTTAGATGCATGTGACCATATTTTGAGGGTGCGTGGCATCCTTTGGGGGATTAGCCCATATATTAAGGTTTAAAAGTGGGTTTTTACCCTGTTAATGTAATTTTAAATGATTTTGCCTGATATTATGACCAGAAATAGATTTTTTGAGGATATCTTGGCCATTTGGGGGGGGATTTGATCCCAAAAAGAGGCCATATCTTCAGGGGAAGTTGGGCTTCCTCATATGATCCTGAAAACTATAAAAACCAGGCTTTTTGAAGCTTGAGGGAAACTTTTTGCTGCAGGGATTTGATGGAGCAGCTTGTAATTTTTGGCCTTTTCTCATGTTCTGAGCGATATTTTTGCCATGTTTTTTAGAGGAATTTGATGATGCATGTATGAATCTGAGCAAGGAGGTCTTGCAAAACAGATCTGAAGCATGTAATGTAACAACAAAGAGCCTATGTAAGAGAACTTTGAGCATTTTAAAGATTAATAAAGAGGTCCTCCACTTGGAAGTGGGCCCGGAGACGTAGCCAACGATTGGTGAACTCTGTTAACAAGTTCTTGTCTCTATTTCTCTTTCTGGTTTGTTATTCTATTCTCTTGATTTGCAGCATGGTTATAATGACTGATCTCTTTAATCATTAATAAGCATCAAGTAAAAGTCACATTTGATATTTCACAATAAGTTAATGAGTTTATGTATTTCACATTCTTATCGATCCGATGCATAAAATACAATAAACTAAACTTGCAATTTATGAGTAATACCTTCATTTTTGGATCATTTGGACTGCATAAACCAATTAATAAAATTCATAATTTCCAAATCATTTGTCCTTGTGTTTCATTTTTACAATATTTTAAAACAGGTTACACAGAAACATCTTTGATGAAATTTCATGCATCTATAGATCTATTTCTATGAATTCCAAATATATATTTTTATATAAAGATGAATTGCATGCATTTATAGATATATTTTTATTAATTCCAAATATATATAATAAAATTATAAAAATGTTATTACTTCCTATTATTTTAATATTTTTAGTGTAACATGTATCATAATTTAAAAAATACATGTCTTTGTTTTTGCAATTAAATTTTAATACAATCATTTTTTTTTTTAAATTGACATTTTCACCTACAAACTAAAAAAACACATATTGATTCTATTAACACCTTTATTACTTTTTTATTATTATTAATATAAAGTGAGGTGCATTTTAGAGTATAATATGACATTTGGAATAAGTGATCCCAATATAATAATTGAAAAAAAAAAAACAAAAAAACATCTCAACATGAAATATATTTGTATCATCACTACTCATAAATATAACAATTATAAATGTAATTATGAACAATTATTATAATGTTACTAATAAAATAAATGAGAAAATAACATTTCATAAAAGTAATTCTTCTACGTAAACATGTTTAATCAACATATTGTATCTTACCGGAAATTAAACAATTCACCTTGAAGATGAATTTAACATTATATGACATTAATAGTTTAAGTTTTCACAATTACAATCTAAAGTAAACAATTTTATAAAACTAAAGTTAAACATTATATAACAACTCTAAATTCTAATGAATGATACATCTTAAATTTAATTTAAAAATAGAGAAAGCATTAGCGTACTTATTATACATTTTATAAATCAAACAACAACATCAACATGATTTGAAAAAACAAAATATACATGTGTTATATTTTTTATAGAGCACTAGTGTAATTGAAATTGCACCAGAGTGGTTGTTACATAAAAATGCACCGAGAAACAATTTAATTGACAATGTATGTATGCAAACCTCCACAATTAAATTTTTGCAGGGGAAAAACATAGGTCACTCTTTGGTCCCACTCATAATTTAGCGCATGGACTCAATCCTCTACCACTTCCTCAGTGCTCGTCCTCGCATATCCTCCTCCACGGGTCACTTGAATTTCTCCAAGATATCGTCCTCGTCATTCTTGTAGCCACAATATGAACTAGCATCAATTCACTTATAGATCGCATACCTACACCTCCTCTTCTTTTCCCTGAAGGGGATTATTGAATAGCTCTTTAGGGATGGGGAGGAATTTCATAGCCCTAAAGTATCTATAATTAGGGCCCTTTCCTATGGAACTGGGCACATAAACTTCATTCCCTTCCAATTCCATCATCTTGGCCCCTACTTTGGCATAATTAGGACTACAAAGCTCTACAATCAGAGCTTCCCAGTGCCCCTTTTCCCTTCTCAACAAGAAAGTACCCTGGTGGATGTCTTAATTATAAAACTATGTCATCCTCAAGATTGATCTAAGATCCATATTGTATATTTAATAGAAGTTAAGAAGCACATTTGGAAAAACAAGCAATGATCCATAAGCTTTGTCAGCATGTATTATCGCTAAATATTAAGCATTGCCTTGGCTTTGGCCTGCTCCTCCTCCTCCATGGGATCCTCACCCATGTACTTACTAAGAAGTTCATATTGTTTCTTCTTCTCCACAACCATGTACTCAATCACTTTCTCATCCAGAAGGGCCACATGGGAAACCAACTCTCTCTCTCTCTCTCTCTCTCTCTCTCTCTCTATTGTAGGTTTCACTTGTCCTACTCTCCCATTTCTTCCTCCACATCCTCATATTCCACGAATAGGATCGTATTAATCAAAATTAGCTTGCCACTCTTGATCATCAACCTGACCTCCCTCTAGATAAACGCAATCCTCTTCCACTCCCTCAGTTCTCTAGAATGCATCCCCTCYTTTGCAGGTTGCTCGACTTTCTCCATGATAACGTTATCGTCATCATTGTCGCCATGATAACGTTATCGTCATCATTGTCTCCATAATAAATGATTTCAATTCACTTTTAGATCACACACCTATACCTCCTCTTCTTCACCGGGGGGATTATCGAATAGCTCTTTGATGTCAGGTAGGAATTTCTTAGTTGCACTTGTACAATTGATTGCTAGAAGATGTCATGTTACAATCTTACAACAACCAATTGTACAAGTGCGACTAGGAAATTATTCCCCAGGGTCAAAGAGATATTCGATAAGCCCCACAAGGAAAAGAAGAGGAGGTCTATGTATGCGATATACAAGTGAATTGACTCCAATTATTATGGCGACAATGATGACAAGAAAGATATCTTAGAGAATTTTGATCAGCCCGCGGAGGAGGAGATGCGTGCCAGAGCATTGAGGGAGAGGCAGAGGATCAATTTTATCTAGAGTCAGGTCAGGTTGACAATCAAGAGTGAGGACACAATTTCCATTAAGACGGTCCTATTCAAGGATGATGATGATGTGGTGGAAGAAATAGGAGAGTAGGATAAGGGAAACCAATAGCAAAGAGAGAGAGATTTTGTTTCCTATGTTCCTCTTTTGGATGAGAAAGTGATTGAGTGCATGGTTATGGAGAACAAGAAACATGATGAACTTCTTACTAAGTACATGGGTGAGGATCTCATGGAGGATCATGCCGAGGCCAAGACAATGCTTAATATTTAGAGATAAGACATGTTGACAAAGCTTATGGATCATCGGTTGTTTTTCCAAATGTGTTTCTTAAATTCTATTAAATATATAGATCTTAGGTCAATCTTGAGGCTAACACAGTGTTATAATTATGACATCAACCAGGTTCCTTTCTTACTGAACATGGAAAAGGGGCACTAGGAAGCTTCGATTGTAGAGCTTGGCAGTCTTGATTATGCCAAAGTAGGGGCCAAGATGACAGACTTGGAAGGGAATGAAGTTGATTTGTTCGGTGCCACAAGACCCTGATTATAGATAATTTGGGGCTACGCAATTAATCCCCATCCTCAAAGATTTATTCAATAATCCCCCTTGAGGTGAAGAAGAGGAGGTGTAGGCATGCGATCTACAAGTGAATTGATGCTGATTCATATTATGTCTACAATAATGATGAGGATGGTATCTCAGAGAAAGTCAACTGACCCACGGAGGAGGACATGCGAGGAAGTGGCAGAGGATCGATTCCATGTGCTAAATTATGAGAGGCACCAAAGAGTGACCTATGTTTTTGACTTCGCAAAGAAAAACCTCCAAAACAATTTAACTGTGGAGGTTTGCATATGTATATTGTGAATTAAATTGTTTTTCTTATGCCTACTACTGCTACTGCACTCAGTGTTTTTAGCGTATCTGATTTCACATAAAATCCATTATAGGAACATATATATAGATAAAATGAMTTTAAAATATAAAACACAAACATATATAACTAATTTGTATTTATCAAAAACTGAAAAATAGTTTTTGTTTGCAAAAAAAAAGTGAAAAGGTAAGCGATGCTCTTAAAAAATACATATTCACYGTGTTTGGTTCTCTTTATCAGACATAAGGAATCGAACATACATTTGTTAAATATAATGCGTCGGTGCATCATTGTTAGTCTAGCACTGATATCTATAGTCGTGCGTTGTGATATATATTGCATGGGTTTAGGGTTAGTGTTAAACCAAGTGGTGCGCTCAATTATATTAAACACATCGACTCTCTATGTTAGTTCATGCACTGGACGCTTTTAACTGGTGCATTGTATTTTCATGACACACCATTAACGAATTTATTTTACAATGTGCATCAGAATGATAATTTTTAAACTAATTTACTTGGTACAAATTAATTAATTTCCTTGGTGCATTTCGTTTAAAGTAACACACCGACTCTTCATTTGAGCTTTGTATGCATTGATAATAGTGCGTTTGTATTATAATGCACCCATGATGAGGCATCCCATAAAACAAACTGATATGGTAAATTCTTATGTATTTTGCTCCTTGTTTTGTAGTATACATTACTAGAGCATTTTTTTTATTTGATGCACTATGGAGGAAAATTGTGTTTCAAAAACTTGGTGGTGCATTCGACTAATAGAACGCACCAATGTGTTTATCTCAATTAACACACTTCCTAGTATCTTAGTGGTGCTTACCATATGATGCACTATGCTGCAAATTTGTGAAAATTCAGCCCAGTGTTGTGATCTTTACATTACTGGTGCATTGTTTTGATTTATCCACACCGATCGGTGAAATTGTTGAATATAAACTTGTGCGGTGTGATGTGTGATGGTGCTACCATGCTATTAGAGTAGTGGCGTTTTTTTAACAGTGCGTTGTTTTCAACAGTGTTGACGATAAAAATTGTAACAAGTTTTTCACCTGCAAAGTATTGCTAAGGCCTATTATTTAAACTAAGCTAATGATATATAACACTAGTAGGTGGGACCCCCTTGTAGATTGGAGGATCACATGAGAGTCTTATTACACATTTTATGCTACTTTTCGGTGATGCTTATAGGGTTCTACATGATTGATGATGAAATCTTGGTTTCATTTATGACGGATGACAGATGGATAATGCACTTTATGTGGTGATTTCGTTATTCTAAGCTCTAAATTCTATGGATGAAGTGGGATATATTTACTGTTGTTACATTTGACAGTGTTGCCATGATTTATTATCTGTTACACGTGCACAAAACACATGTTAGTATCAACCAAAAACAAGATCAATGGAAAGATACTTGGAATAAATCTAAGAAAAGGAAACTATGTTATACTATGCTATACCATGCTATACTATATGCATTTGAAATTAAAGAAATGGATGTTATTCCTAACTAGCAATGTTAATGGATATAGATTTTATTGAGTTATATGGGGCACATGTAATACATGTTATAGTATGGTTTTTGCAAGGGTTAATATGGATCAGGTGGTGCAATTGGCAAGTAATGTGGGAAAGTTTCGATGCATGGAATTAATAGCATGGGGTTAATGGAATTGTTTTGGCTAGTTGTTGTGTACTTCATAATTGAATGAAGAGAGGATGGAAGCGACACACATTTACTGCACATCACTCCATACTTCTCTCACTGGTCATTACCGTAGCTTGGTTATTGTTCATTTTATTTTCATTGTGGTTAAGCTCCAATTTTCAGGAGAGGAAGAAATTGCTCGACCAAGATCGCATGTTTTAGGCCATTTGGTTACATGTATGTTCTTTTCGCCCATCCATGAACTCGCTCTGTTTATGAAATAAATATTGGCTCGGTGATGTATTGGTCTATGTTTTTCTTGAGGCTAGAAACTGTGTAAACTCGTGGTGTTTCTCTGGAATGGTTGTTTGTGTTATTCATTGAAAATAAAAATTTGATGGTTGAAGTCGCAATTTCATTCACTGTTTTGTGTGGTGGAAACCATGATGGCTCTCTATTGTCTCTATGGTTTTTTTTTTGGAGGATTTCATTCCATCTAGACTTGCTGGACATCTCCTCACATTCTTTGTAACCACACTAGGTCGTATTGGTTGTTATGGGGTTGTTGTGTAGTTTTTGGACCACCTTTGGGCCACTGCATATCGTTCTCCACCAGGTTGTGGGCTCATTTTATGTTATTGGTATCTACACATTTTTTTATGGTGGCTATTATTCCAAGAGGTTTGATTTAGGTTTGGTTTCTATTACCTAAGCTCTGCATTTATATCAACATTATGCGACTTTTAGGGAAAAACATGAGGGTTATTCCCTGTGTGTTCTCGATGTTGTTTATTGGCCAGTAAGGAACCTCTGCTTCTCTGTTCATAGTCTCTCCTATTTGAGGTGGCATTGTCACCCTATCATACGAGTTAAGGGTTATAATGCATATGATTCCACCTTGCTTGTATCAAGGGTTTCTCACCTACTGTCAACAAGGTCGACCTTCAGTCTCCCTGTGTTGGTTCCATCGAGCGAATCCTTGATTATTTAGAGCTCGATTTTGATTAACTGAACCAGTTACACCCTGTTGGGTATTTTGTGACTATCATGAGTTGGTGGAATAACATTGACAGTGGTTTTGATTATTGGTATATAGTCGTTGCGTTATTTATTATGATAGTTGAATCGATAGCTCAACATTGTTTTATGGTAATTAGATAAGTAAAGTCACAGAAATGATTCTTTGTGTTATACGTTGGTGTGTATGTTTCCTACAATGTGGTATAAATTGAAATGATGGTCGTTGTTACTGTGTGTTTTAATTGCCTGATCGAGATTATTGAAATTTGAAGTATTGATGATTGTGGTTTGTCTATCCACTGTGCATGATTATGGATATCATGCATCGTATCATTTTATTGCACCATCAAATATGGGCACGGGGTTTTAGTAGTATGGTTTCATTGCAATTTTAATTGTTGAATTGGTTAAACGAATGGAATTAGGCATGTTTTAAAAGAACCGTGTCTATGCTTGATTTGAGGTTTTGGAATTTACGGACAATGGTTGATATTTCCATATGTTGAACAGAGTTAAAGTGACATGATTGTGTATCCATTGGAATTTTGTTTTAAATATAAAATGGAATAATAAGAGGAAACAAAATTCTTTATTCAGGATGTTTTGATTTTGAGTATCATGACACTGTGTTAATTAAAAGTGTTAAAGACTTAAATGTGGACAATGAACAAGTTTTAAAACACAATAATGGTTTTAGCACACAGTAATTGTTTGATTGATGCTGGAATAGTTGTATTGGATGCATAAGTGTTTGTATGGATTACTTAATTGATTTTTCGAACAATATTTGCTCTTTTCCCCTACCATTATTTCACTTCTCACAAATTAAAATTCCCCTCACCTTCCCATATTCACTATCCAGTCCCTGTTCCTAAAATTTAATTACAGTTAATATAAGTTATGTATTATGACAGTTAAGGGATCGTAGGGATGAATTACAATGATATACTCTTTTGGTTTACGATACAATTGATTGTTTGTTGTTTGTGAGCAGTAATCATGATATTTCCCCCCTCATTCTAACATTTTTCTCTCAATACAACCCCTTGCATATCCCAAAACCTTTGTTCACCCCCTGCTCATTGGCAACTATTAAACAGTTTGTATGGATTGGATTGGATGAGTCTGATATGTTGTTGAGCCAAATTTTATTTCATATTTTAAAAGAGTTGTCATGTATGGTTGTTAAAGAAACTATTTTCCAATCAATTATGCATACAAGAATGATGTTTGTCAAAAGAGGTAGCCATGGCAGAGGTAAGAGAGGGAGAGGTAATTGGAACAGGGGCCCTAGAAGGCCAATATTCTCTATACACTTTGATGCAAACTCGCAAGAGTTAGGCCATCTATTTCAAGATGGGTTTTTAAACTGGATTGGGAAAGGAGTGGTCCAACCTAGGACTGAAAGGCCTCCCTTCCAAGATCCATGGGTCCCTGGTATACCCATGCCTCCTTATGTCTCACTGCAACCTGAAGTTCCCGAAAATGACGGATGGCAAGAGATTGTCCACCTGACAGTCTCCCAACATCGTGGATGGCCTAACTTGTCTTTACTTGCTCCTCCCCCTATCAATCAAATTGTCCAAGATGCCCCTGTCCACTCACCAATTTAGTCTTCCCATGCAAGAAAAAGGTTGAAAACCAAGGCCCACCATGCCCTTGAAAAAGGAAAATCCATTGCTTCCCCTTCCTCACCTTCAAATGACTCTAATAAATCTGTGTCCTCCTACATGCATTTGAGAGATGATTGCTCTCATGTGATCAATGAGATTAGGCCTAAAGGCTCCGCACAACCTAAGGAAAATTCAGAGACATCAAGGGGTGACAACAACAACAAGGGAAATATTGCCTCCCAGAGTGGAAAATATGGATTTTAAGTTTTTATTTATTAATTGTTGAGAATAGTTGACTTCTGAATTTTTGGACAACACACTATTTTTTGGATATATGGATAATATATTTTTTGAAATAATTTCAATTATCATTGATATAAATTTTCAAATATGAATGTGATGATGGGAGTCACAAGGAGGGATGTTTTGTTTGATTAACTAGTTGTGTTATGATTGTTAAATAAATAAAGGGAGTCACAAGGGGTCCCACCTACTGGTTATTATTTATTTAAAAACCCTTATTATGACTTATTACTTTTCCCCCTTAACTAATAAATTGGTTGAGTTTTAGTTAACTTAACTAAGGAAGTAGTTCAACTACTTCAACCAATTCTAATTTGTTTAAAGGAAAAAGGAAAGGGAGGAACAAAAGGAGAATAGAAGGAGAATAATACTAAGGTTTTCTCTTTGAGTTTTTGTTGAGATAATCCAATTTTCATTCATTCATTAATTCATTAGAAGCCTAATTCTTTTTTATGATAGCAGGGTCCTATTGTAGACAACAAGATTCAGGGCTGAATTACATCATTTAGACACTTGTTTTTCAGAGGTGTTGATCTATCTTTGATAGTTTGTGTAGACGTGTCTATTTATGAATTAGATTTCATGACTGACAAAGGCTATTGTGTAGATTCAAGTGGGAAGCAATATGTGGCAAGATGATCCATATTTTAAAGTTCAGTTTTTGATTTTTTGTTAGAATTCCTTTTGTATGTTTCATCGGGGACGTCTAAGTTTGATTTTGGTCCAAAGCTTCCTCAGGAAATTTTGTAAAGAGAATGATTCTTTGATGAATTGGAATGAAATAAATGATTGCTTTATGTCTCATCTGTTTTGATTATTGACTTGGTGTCTTCACTTCTGTGTCTATATTTATTTCAACATCTGTTATGTTCATAAAAACACATAAATAATTATTTTTTCAGTAAGATTTTATTTATAAAAAAACAACCTAAGCACCTGTAAACAATACTTGTGAATTGAGATAACATTTTTGATGTCTATAAACATAGGGTGATATTCCCGTCTATATTGATTTAGCCAAGTAAGATCTGAAAATGTTTGAGTAAGATCATTTCATATCTTTTCTTCAACATTTATTTGGTCACCATACTAGCGAAATATTCAATATCTCTCTGGTTAATTTTTATGCTTGATTTTCATCGAATACATCTATTTTTATGATATTGATTCTTTGACTGTTTTATTTCTTAATGATCATGTTGCAAGGCAGCCCAATATTGAGCCTGATCTTCAAGATCAAACCAACATTGCTTTGAATTTGTTTAACACCATTTTAGACACTGCTAATACTCAGGATGAGCTTAATTATTCATGGGAAGAAATTGAATGAGACATTAGTGCCCAAGAACGTTGGGAAGCTAGATGTAGACAACCTAGAAATCAACAATAACCTTCGTGTTTCTTCAGCCTTGATATTTTTTTCATGTCCTTAGACTCTCGTTTTTCTAGAAGAAGAAGAGGCTTATCACCTGAAATTAATCCTATTGCTTAAATAGGAATAACGAACGTTGTGTTATCAACCCAACAAAGTTCTCTAAGAAGAAATTTGTCTGATTCATCCAATTCTTCTTTCTTTCCATCACCTATCATCCACAAGATGGCATCTACTGGTGGTTCTGGTTGTTGGATTACTGAGAGGGGGGGTGAATTAGTAATAGAGCAATTTAATCCTTTTTAACCATATAATCCAAGTGTTATATCAATGAAGCATTATCATCCAATAACTGCAGAGTAAATAAGCAATGAGCAAATGAACAAACACACACATACATAGTACACCAGTGTTTTACATGGAAACCCAAATCGGGAGAAAACCGAATAATTCTTTTTCTTATATGTCTTGAAGAATTACATTCATTGGAAGCACCAACTTCCTTTGTTTTCCAGCTGCAACTGTAAGGAGGCTCCAACTCCCTAGTTTCCTAGGCTACAACCCGAGGGAAGCTCCAACTCCCCAATTCTCTGGCTACAACTAGAATGAGGCTACAACCCCCTATGTTCTCCGTCTACAACTGGAAGGTGACTACAACCACCTGTCCTTGCCCCGTCCAACCGCCCTGAAGTAGAAGTATAATGATGGAACCATTGTCACACTATCACTGTGAGATATACCACTGTAAACCTGTACCAATAAATCTGAACCATGCATCAACCATGCATCAACTTGTACCATAAACAAGTGCATCAACCATGCACCAACCTGTAACAAACAACCTATAATAAACCTTTACCATAAACAAGTGCATCCAACTATGTACCAAGTATGTACCAATCATGTGTGAACTACTTATCAATATGTACCAACATCATCAACTATACACCTCATGTATGTGCCAACTCATCAACTACTAGTCACAACCATGTACCTCAACCAAAATCCCTCACCAATTTCATCATCCAAATATGATTTGTAGCTCTGTAATAGACCTGTTGTATATGGTCAAATTCCTACAAACCTTCCTTAACTTTAACAACAAGAGACTAGCATTTTCATCAAACTTTTCTTTAGTCTCACATGCCTAGTTTTGGATTAGTCAACAACCCTAACTTGAAGTAATCATAACTTTGTACCTGTAATGTATAAATATATGAAACTGATAAACAATGTTCTTTAGTGTAACTCACAAAATAAAACGAACCATAAGATGAATTGTTTACCACAGATACTTGGATATGTTTGATCAATGGAATATCAATTTAATGATCTGAATCATTATATAAAAAAAATTATAGCAAAAATGGTGAGATGACCTGTAAATAACATACCTTAGAAAGCACCATCAAAAGAATTTATCCTTCCTTGCATTTCGGGCTTCTTTTCTTCACTTTCCTCAGAATTTCGGCTTATATATCCTTTGGTTACCTCAGACACCTATAGGTATTCAATATTCTCAAGTGTGATTAAAATGAGAGAGCCTTGTCTCTTATTTATACTCTCCAAGTAGCTTCCTTAAAAACATCTTCTAGGTCACTTGGCCCCACTTTCCTTATTTTAGGGTTAACCCACTTCTAATTTCTACATTAAATTTATTATTGAAATAATTTATTTTGTATTCACTTTGAATTATAATAAACTCATTACTTCACTTTATTATTTACCTTTTAAAATTTCTTAAACCACTTTGACTACTTTGACCTTTTGGGGCTTCTAGATGACATATGAGGGTCCTTCAACTTCGTAAGGCCATAACTCTCAAACCGTGAGGATCTATGTGACGTTCCACATACCACCAGAAATGGAATGACATGTGATATCCATATATAATAGTATTATTTGAAAATATATCATAACTCATACCGTTATCCATCAAATAAACTTGGATCCATTACCCAAACCTGGGGTCTCCAACTTCTCATGGCCATAACTCTCTAACTGTGAGAAGTTATGTGACGTTCCACATACCACCGGAAATGGAATGATAAGAAATATCCATCTAGGATATTTTACCTGACAAATTCATTGTCCTTCATCTCATTATTCCACAATTAAGCATGGGTTCTCTTACTCCACAAAGCGTCTTCCCGTGATGGATTTCACCATAAGGGGACCACTTTGGAATTCATCCATATTTAATTCTTATCAACCATGAAAAGACAATAATGAGTCATATTTACATAAAAAAATCTTGGGCCCATTACCCAAACCTTTGTGTTGTGGGGCTTTCTTCAAGGGTTGACATCAATGAGAACCAACCTTAATCAACAATCTCCCCCTTTGGCATTGATGGAAACACTCTAGTGCAATACTGAAATCATATCACTCATGCTCCCCCTGGAACCATGCCTTTGTCCTCTGTATCTAATAAATTTGCCTCTGTCCCTTGTATTTGATAAATTTTCCTCTATCCTCTGCATTTGATAAATTTGCTCCCCCTGGAACCATGCCTTTGTCCTCTACATCTGATAAATCTCTCCCCCTTTGTCATCAATGGAAAAGGTATATTTCCATTCGGGATGCTCCCCCTGACTAAACTGTCCTCTTATGGTGCTTCCTCATGTACATCTAAGACATATAAGATAAGCATTCAAAAATCATTCAAAAAAAATTCATTTTGGAGTAGAAGTAACTCCAAGTCTTTGGCGAAGATATTCAAAGGCTTCCCATGGAAGTGGTTTTGTAAAGATGTCTACCACTTGTTCTTTTATGCNGATACTGATGGCACTTGTATTATCACAATATATTGGAATGGGCTCATCATACTCAACCTGTATATCTGTCAAAGTTTGTTTATGTTGATACTGAGAGGGGGGTGAATCAGTATCAAGTACAATTTAAAAACATTTTTCAACTTATACTTAAACCATTCAATTATATCCAATGATCAGTGAACAATAGTATAAGAGTTACGCCAATACACCACAATACACCATGCACAATATATGAAAAATAATCAATAGTTTTTGTTCAAGGGAAGTAATAACTTCCAAAGGTAGCTACAACTTCTAAATGTAAAGGGAGGGATAAAAATCCAAGAGGAAGATACAATCCTCAAATATCAAGAGAGATTTGAACTCTCCATCCTTGGCCCTTCCTTCCACCCAAGAATATATGAGAGATAATAAAACTTTACATTAAATCATCACC
>JASDQU010371861.1:43358-55170 GCA_032191745.1 Picea mariana | reverse complement strand
GACTTAAATTGATCCACTACGAGTTGCCGAAGACTCTCGTAGGGATTCGAAGGTTGCACAAGCGACGGCAGATCAGAGGGACTCAGCGGTGGAAGTCCGGGTATTTCTATCCCAGCAGCTGCCTTCTGCGTCCCGTCAAAAGAGGTAGCTGAACACAAGAAGAAGATTAAGTTAGCATAGTATTGATAGCGTGATGAAAAAACGAAGATTTGGATTCAATTTTGTAATGTAAACTTACCGAGTTTTCCATGGACAAAATGGTGATATATCGAATAAACTGCACAAGATTGCGTCCAGAAAAAAACCGAAGGAATATTAAACTTTTTTGCAACCTCCGGAACCCACGTAAGAAAGGAATCTTGAACGATGCAAGAAATCGGGTCTCCCTGAGCGTTGAGCCTCTCTATCAGATTTCCCAACATCAGTCCTCCTATCTTGCATAACATGTCCGACAGAATCACTACGTCATTCCGCTCGGAATCCGAAGCCAGTCCGTCTGAGATTGTCTCGAACCGAACTTCCCCATGTTTGTTTGATACTTCGGATGTCGTGTCTTGCGACTGTAACATCCGCTTACGGCTTGCCTCCGTTGTCACAAAGGAGACCTGAAGATTTTTCGAGGAAAGCAGTTTGGCAAACTGCAGCATTGGATTGATATGACCCTGCGCTGGAAATGGCACCACAAGAACGTGAAGCTGGCTGTACTGTAACCCCTCTAAAGATCCCATTCTCCTAAACTCCAACGACTACTAGCACTGAAAATTTACTACACAAACTCTCCAGATATTCAAAAACACCCCTCTACTGGACTCCTCTCACTAAGCTTGCCTTTTGTTCTTCGTGTTGAGCTTATTTATCGACAGGCTCCTTCATTATTATAATATCTCAATTAGAATCCGAAAACAAGTACACAACAAACTCTGTTCTCCCTACACTAGGGACATTGCATTGCCTACGGATGTAAGCGTCGTGTGGGCTACTTCGATTTGAAGTATAATGTCTCGAGACTATAATGTCTTGCTAACAGTCTTGATATCTACCAAACGGTCTACGCCAAAACGACAAACAATATAAGAAAAGCGCTTACGTACTTCCATTGTCGTGTAGAAGCACAAGTCTCCCACATGCAGTCAGAGACAACAGTGATTCTGGATCGATTTCTATATCCGTATTAGCCTCCATAGCACCACAGGTCTTCCAAAAATGTGCATAATACAAAAGGCATGAGAACGACCCACGGAATTAGGATAATCCTCGCAATTGATTACTATCACCGTAATCGAAACCCCTTTGTCTTTCAATATCTCTATGAATTTTGGGTTCTGTTCATTGGATATGTTGGCAGAGGACCAAAAAAAGAGCATCAGAATCCCTGGCATATTCCGTGCCTGGACTATCGTAATAAAGCAATCTCAGTTGAATGGGCACCCAGCGTAGAAATGGTATTCGCCACATGGCTTAATTTGTGGTTTATTCAAAAGAGCCCCTGAAAATTTTTCATCTGAATCCAAAAGTCCAGAGGGTATAGTTTTAGGATATTCTAAGATGGTGAGAGATCCTTGGTCAAACATAATTTAATTTCACATGTGCTTCATTTAATAATTTATCCAAAATATTAGAATTAGGTAATATTATTATGGGGATGTTATAATTGACTTCAATTATAAATGAGTTCAGAATTGGTCATATTATAAGTATAGGCATACTCTATAGTAGCCACTTTTCACGGACCACATGATGGTATCTGTAGCCTCCTTCCTGTCTTTATTACATTCTTATAAGCTTTGCAACACTTCAATGTTGTGTGATCCCAATTAATTTCTCTCCTATATGCTACTCATGCACTACCTCTACCCCACCCACGCCATACACTTCAGCTCCCAAACATCACACTCCATACATACACTCCATATCCAGTGTATATTATCACTATGTGATATGTCATTTTATTGTATTTCATGGATTTTTCTTATTTCTATTACATACCTCTTACCAAGAGGTATGGAGGAATTATATAAAATTACATAAATGTAATTTTACCTTTTTATATAATGAATAGTAATGAGTATATTATATCATGATGCATGTGGGATAACTCTTTTACATAAGAGTAGACATTATTACCTTCCAAATAACAATACCACAAAATAAATTATTACATATTCTAACACCTCTTTAATGATGATTAGAAAGAAAAAACACTTATAAAGAAAAATAGAATAATACTTTTCAACGTTCCCCACATGAATAAGAAAGACAATACCTTCTATAGTAACACATTCAAACAATGAAGAGGTTGTGTTCATATATGCATTATACTAGTTATCACTTTAAAGTTGTAGAAAAAGGAAACTCGTGAGTTGCAGCAAAAATAAAAAAACCTTCGAGTTGCCGAAAAAAATAGCATGTGAGTGTCAAGTTGCAGCAAGAGAATATATCGTAGACTTGTTCACACAAACTGATGTTTTCTTTTGAGTTTATGATATATATATTTTTATTCAAAATTAACTTTAGAGTTTAAATACATCTTTTGTTTTACTATATGGATCATTTACATTAATAAAATATTAAATAAATATTATTCACATTTAGATATAAATAAAAATAAAAATTTATATTTTCAATAATTGTGTTGAGAAGATTTATAGTTTAATATGAATATGGTATAGCCCTCGAAATTCTTCACTTGAATCCAAAAATTCAGATGGTATAGTGAGAGATCCCTGGTCTAAGACACTTTATTTTCACATGTGATTCATTTAATAATTTTTCCAAGTAATTCATTTAATAGTTTTTCAAAAATATTAGAATTAAGTGATATTATTATTGGATGTTGTTATAATTGACTTCCATTATAAACTTGTTCCCAAAATTGGTCATATTATAAGTATAGGTATATACTATAGTATTATATGAAAGTAACGTCTATCAACTAGTCTAATTCTACTTAATTCCAGATAAGGGTTACTTCAATAATTTGTCCATCATATAAATGGATGGAATCAATTATAACGAGTTCACAAAACTGGTCATACTATAAGTCTAGGTATAGACTATAGTAATAGATCAAAGAAGCGTCTATCAACTACTCCAATTCTATTTAATTCTATTTAATGTCAAATAAGGGTACTTTAATAATTTGTCCATTTAAATGGATGAAATTGATGTTAAATTGTTAGAAATTTTATCTTCACACAAACTATAAAACCTAAATACTTATATTTATATAAGTGTTGTCAAATCTTATTTATTTTAAATTTAGAGATAGTAGTTGAGAGAATATCTTAACAATCTCCAATAAACTCTAACAAACACAAATCAAATCTAGTTATATTTATAGAAGTATTATCTCCAACACCCCTTCTTAATGTTTACATCACAAATAAAAATATTGAAATCACGTAAAAATGTTTTTGAGATTTGATCTCTTCCTGGTCTAGTCTTCATTAATGTTTCTACCCACTTTTATATCTCATAGACTACACTCTTTCGAAACCATCAACTTCAAGCTACAACTTGATCCATTTAAGATAAAATTACTTCTAACCATCAATGACATATTTGTAGGATCGATGACTCATGGCATACCCCAAAGAATGGTCTAGATACTGAATCATCTATTGACATACTTCCATATGTCTAAATACACGATTTTTCATTGTATTCGCCAGTTATCTAGGAAAGAAATCTATATAATGAATGTATCCAGCGGTCAAACCTAGAACTTGACCTTTTTCAGAGACACAAACACACAAAGATAACCAATAATCGTTGTTCTTGGAGCATTGAATAACAACAAGAAACACCAACTTATAACATATTGTAGACATAATCAAATCAATGATATGTTCTTATAGATGCAGACCTCCATTCTCTCCTCGGGCTGCTCGACCTCACGGTCAAGGATCTTTGATTCTCAAAGCCGAATTGGCTCTCTGAAACTTTAATGGTCTCACTAGTGATTTAACACAGGCCCTTCCAGTCTCCTGGTGTAGGTTCTATGACACCTACAACCTCTCCTTTCGCATTGTTGAACTGCCAGTTCCAGATGCTAGCTCCTCTTCCATTAGCTCTTTCCCGTATGTGACCTCGGGCTATGTCCTCGCGTAAACACGTGATTGCGGGCGCAACCTAAAGTGGTTTAAGGCCACACTGTTTTTCTCCCCGTAATTCACCTCCAACTACCACGTCTCCCTTTTCCAATACCGTGGTTTTAGTTGTGGCCCGCTCTCAGATTTTTAAATTTCGAGCACATTCTGTCCCCGCCATGCAGCGCGACCGTTGATCTTGCGATCTCAGGTGGGACCTCTCGATCAACGGTTCAGATCTTGTACATTCAAATCAATGCTTGTGATTTACTTTGCGATTCGGGTTTCAGATTTTTCAACTCTCAAACCTCACTTTCTCCACAATGACAGATCTTCTGCCATGTGTCCTCCTCAAATTGACGACTCTAACCATTTTTGGATTTTGGACTTCGGAAATCTCAAATCTCAAACTTCATCTTTCTCCAATTGATTTTATATGAATCTCATGAGCCACTGAAGTGTGTCTTCCGCAGATCGACAATTGCGATTATTTTGGGTCTTCGGGCTTTGAAAATCTCAACTCTTAACTTTTTCTTTGTCTCGAAGTGCATGGATTTCTGCCATGCATCCATCTGGATCTGACGTTCTAGATCCACTTTAGACATCAGGTTTCGAGAATTTCAAATCTCAACTAAAACCCACAAGCTTTTATCTGAAGCTCGCGTTCTGTTGCCACACATCATTCTAGATCTGACGGTCTGGATTTACTTTGGACTTTCAGGTTTTAGTATTTTTTTCTCCTCGACACTTCGAATCCTTCTATCCGCAAAGCCCCGAAAGAACCTGTGATTATAAGCTGCGTAACTTTTCCTAGATCTGACGGCCCGGGACGATATCACTCCTCTGAATGGATCTCAATCGTCACTTCACAACCTTAAACAAATTTCCTCCTCTTTTTTGATTCTTGGTTGATGTCTCTCCTGAGCTTGATTCCGACGCACTCCTTGGGAACTCGAAATCTCTGACAAAATCTGGGCTTAGTGATTTCTTCCAATGAAATCTCTTTATGCACTCCTTGCGCTTCGCAGTCCCATTCTCAACACTTAGTCAATTTTTTATTCTATTCACTCCTTGCAATAGGTTCTCACACAATACTTAAGTTCTTGTGGCCACTGTGCACAACTTGCAATAGTCTCTTTGCACTCCTTGCAAAGGGAATTTTCGTGTTTATCTCTTCTGAGCTTCTGAGTTGAAATAAACTCTGTCAATGCACTCCTTGCAGACTATATGCACACCTTGCATGGACTCAATGAAGAGAACAATGGAAACTTATCTAAACACTTCACAGTTTCATGTATTCAACAACATAACCCATTCATTCATGAAACCAAAAATAATAGGGAATTGTAAACTGTAGCAACACCATGCATTAGATCAAATTTCCTTTCTTATATTCATTCAAAAGTAAAATGGCTACAGCTATGATAAAGCAACAACAAAATTCAACAACAACTAAATCAAAACAAACTTCTACTAACTTGCGGCATCCTCATTTGGGCGTACAAAACCTCTATTTATTTCAAAGGGTTCGTAGGGTTCCCCCCTCCCCCTCCCCGGACTACTCGTCTACTCAAGAAAAAAAAGCTAACTGCTACTTAATTTCTGTTACATTCAAGACTAGGAGTGAAAATCCTAGGTCACTAGCGATCACTCAGCTCCTAAGCGTTCGATCTTCTTTAGTTTTCGATCATTTCAAAAAGATTTGCAGGAAATGCTAGTGGTTAAGATTCTGAAATGATTCAAAGGCACACTGAGGTGCTAAGTTGTCCCTTCACGTGTGTTTGATGATGATTCTCCTGCATGATACTCCTCTAGCCAAAAATTCATGGAATCATGTCCATGAGCTCCTGCACTGACTTTCCATGCTTTTGGACAACATCTTCATTTTCCCAATTGTCATCTTCTATCGAGTTCCCCTTCCACTTGACTAAATATTCAAAATAGGTCTTCCTCCTAGTCTTCTTGCCAATTCTCTGTTCAACGATATTCTCCATCTATGGTTTTTCTTCTGTAGGCAATTGCTTATCCCACTGAATCTTCTCCTGATCTTTTGATCTCTCTGTGTCATCTTCCCTGTAAGGATACAGTTCTGATATGTTGAATATGGGCGATATGCCCACATCATCTAGCAACTCAATCTCATAGGCATTTGCATCAAACGTCCTTAAGATCTTACATGGCCCTATCTTCTTCATCTTCAACTTGTTATATGTTCCTCTTGGAAACATTTATTTCTTGAGATGTGCCAAAACCCGATCTCCTACTTCAAATTGAAGCTCTCTGCGATGTTGATCAACTCTGCGCTTGCACTCTTTGTTGGGTATGTGTTATATTCTTTGCATGAGTAGTAGTTTATGAGCGTATGCGTTGGGTGTGCAGGGTGGTTAGAGGGGGAACCGCATTATATTTAGGTGGTTTTTCGGCACATGGTTTCTTTGTTGATGGTTTTCTATTTTCGGTTAAGGAATTAGGGTTTTGGACTAATACAAGTCATTGGGTTAGGGTTTTGGATGTCGCTGGTTCCTATATGTATTTTGTATTGTAAACATTGTAACATGATGAATAATATAGAATATGCTAGTTTTCTTGGTTTGGGTTTCCAGGGGAAAAATCTCTGTGTAATGTTTGTATTTGCCATTGTATATTTTCTGTTCTTTTCTTAAATATATGTTTGCATTAGATATTGTACAAGGTTAGAATTTACACTCTTGGCTAGATTTCTGCAACTTCTCTCTGATCTGTCTATGGAGCTTCTACATTTATGCAGCAAAACCTTTTGCTCCAGCTCTTTTGATCTCACTCTATTCCAAGTCTCTCAATTCAACTACTCCTCTTGGCTACATTCCATACAATATTTGGAATGGGCTCTTTCCAATGCTCCTATTTGGTGAGTCATTGTATGCAAATTTTGCTTGTGATAGACTTTGATCCCACTGATTATGATGCTCAGTAACCAGAATCCTCAATAAGTTTCCAAAACTTCTATTCACCACCTCAGTTTGTCCATATGTCTGAGGGTGATAAGTTGAGCTAAAGGACAAATTTGTCGCCAAGTTCTTCCACAGTGTTGTCCAGAAATGACCAATGAATTTGGCATCTCTATCTAAGACAATACTTTTGGGTAATTGATCGAGACAGACAACTTCCTTGAAAAATAAATTTGCAACATGTGTTGCATCACTATTCTTCTGGCATGGGATAAAGTGTGCCATCTTCGAAAATATATCCACCACCATGAATATGGAATCACATCCTCTTTTTTTTATTGGTAGTCCCAACACAAAATCCATGCTTATTACATCCCAAGGCCTCTCTGGTATTGGCAATGGCTGATACACTCCAATGTTCTATCTTTTACCTTTTGCATGTTGGCATATTCTACATCTGTTCACAAAAATTATCACTTATGTTCTCATACCTAGCCAATAATATGCATTTCTCAAGTGTGCAAATGTTTTGTCATGGCTGAAATGTTCAGCCAATCCTCCATTATGATTTTCCTTCAAAAGGATATTCCTCATTGAGCATTTTGGTATGCACAAATGATTTCCCTTGAACAACAATCCATCTTGAATCATATACTTTTCCCACTAGCTCTTGTCTCTCAGCACAAGATTTTCACATTCTTCGTATGCTTCCTTGAAATTTGTATCCTCACTGTACATTTCCTTAAGGTGTTCAAACCCTAAGGTATTCACCTGAAACTCCTGCAGAATCAAACATATCCTGCTCAATGCATCAACAACTTTGTTAGCATTTCCAGAAATATGTTTTATGACTAAAGTAAAATTCTGCATAACTCAATCCACTTTGCATGTCTCTGATTCAATTTTTCCTATCTGGTTATGAATTGTAAAGCTTGGTTATCGCTATACCAGACAAATTCCTTTGGAACCAAGTAGTGCCCCAATTTCTTCAAGGCTTGAATTATGGCATAAAACTCTTTGTCATATGTGGAGTACTTTCTCTTAGTCTCATTCTGCTTCTCATTGAAGTATGCAACTGGTTTATTATCTTGGCTCAAGACTTCTCCAGTTGCAACTCCACTTGCATCACATCTCACTTGAAATGTCTTTCCAAAATTTGGTAAGACCAGAATTGGTCGTTCTGTTATCTTCTCCTTTAATATATTGAAGCTCCTCTCGGCCTCCTCTGTCAATTTAAAATACTTGTGCCTCTTCTTCACTGTATCCATCATTGGTGCACAAATTCCACTGAAATATCTGATGAACTTCCTATAGAAGATTGTTAATCCATTGAATCTTCTCACTTCAGACATACTCCTTGGTGATGGCCATTCTTTTATTGCGTTCACCTTTTCTGGATCCATCTTCAATTCATTTGAAGAGATAACAAAACCCAAGTAAATGAGTTATGTCTTCATAAAAGAGGACTTCTTCAGATTTATCAAAAGCTTCTCCTATTGTATTCTCCTCATCAGTAATGTCAGATGTCACAAATTCTCCTCTTTAGTCTTTCTAAAGACTAGTATATCATCCAGATATACAACCACAAATTTGCCAATGAAGTCTTTCATTATTTCATTCATCAATCTCATAAAAGTACTTGGGGCATTTTTTAAGACAAATGGCATAAAAAGCCACTCATACAACCCTTCATTTGTCTTAAAGGCTATTTTCCATTCATCACCTTCTCTCATTCTTATCTGGTGATATACACTTTTCAAATCTATCTTAGAAAATGAATTTTCTCCAATTAAACAATCCATTAAGTCATCCATTCTTGGCAAAGGAAATCTATACGTGATGGTGATCTTGTTTATGGCTCTCAAGTCTGTACACATTTTCCATCCTCCATCCTTATTTGGACTCAACACAATTGGTACTACACATGGACTCAAGCTCTCTTTGACCAAACCCCTGTCTAACAAATCCTAGACTTGGTTCTTTACCTCCTCATTCTCTTGAGGGGTCAATCCGTATGTTGGTTTTTTTGGAAGGCTTGATCTTGGTATCAAATCAATATGATGGTTGATACTTCTGATGGGTGGAAATGAGTTAGGAAACTCATCCACTACTATATCAGCAAAATTATCCAACAACTCCCAAACTTCTTCAGAAAAATCATACATCAAAGTACTTGTAAGGACAACTATGGGTTTCCTAACCACAACAAACTGCGTCTCTTGTTCCCTCTTGAATTCTCTCAGGAGTTCCTTCCCACTCATCAGAAGTATGCTTGTAATGAATTCTTGTTTTAATCTCTTCTCCCCTATTTGAAGCAACAATTGTGTCCTGTCATTCTTCTCCAAGGTGTATGTATTCTTCCTCCCATCATGAATAACATTCTGTCAAACTTCCATGGTCTACCCAACAAAACATGACATACATCCATGGGAATCACATCACAATTTTTTTTATCTTTATATCCACCTATTTTAAATTAAACGAGGCATTGTTTAGTGACCATTACCTAGTGTCCTTTTTGCAACCATGAGACTTTGCATGGATTTGGGTGTGCAGTGGTCTCCAGCTCCAATTTCTCCACCATCTCTATGGATACTAGATTTTTATTTCTCCCACTATCAATTATCACCTTGCATACTCTGTCTTTCGTCTTGCAAGCTATCCTAAATAGATTGTTCCTTTACACTGGATTTTCAATTTTCGATTCTGGTTTTAAGAGAACCTTCCTCAACATCAAGGATCTTCCATCCTCTGCACCTTCTATTTCAACATTATTTTTCCATGCTTTAGAAATATTAGCTTCACCTCCTCCTTCTTTATTCTTCTCGAGACATTCACAAGACATGTGTCCCGTCTTTCCACATGCATATCACCTTTCTTCTCCTCCTCTACTTCTTCCTCTTCCTCTAGAAGAACTTCTTCCACCACCTTGTATTCCTCGAGAACTTCCTACTCTTTCTGATTGACTATGTGGTTTCTCAATCCCATATTTGGATTTATTGCCTTATCATGGGAAACTCCCTTACCTTTGCTTGGGCTTCCGCCTCTATTTCGTTGACTCTATTTCCTAGAAAACTTCTCCTCTGCCTTCATAGAAATCTGATAAGCATCCTCTGTTGTCCTCAGTGACATCAGAATGATCTCATCCTGGATTTCATACCTCAGGCCATTTATATACTTGATTTTTTTTTTCTCATCCTTCTCTTGTTGTCCAGTCCTGATATTCAGCTTGTAGAACTCCTCTGTGTACTATTTCACAGTCATACCCTTCTATCTTAGGTTATGTAACTTCATGAACATATTTATCTGATAATCTTTGGGCATGAATTTAGCCTTTACCTTGGCCACTTTTCTATCCAATTCTTTATCTTTTGTTTTCCTTTTCTTTTCATATCATCCTGTAGTTCATCGCACCACAATGTTTTCTCTTTCAGTCTAGTGACAACATGTCTCACCTTTTTCTCCTCATCAACATCTTCATAGTGGAAATATTTGTCCATGGATCTTATCCAATCCAACAATTCTTCAACATCTAGATTTCATTCATACATTGGGATGTCTACTTTGGCTCTAGCTCCCAATTTAATGACCACTCTCAACAAGCGTTCCTCAGAAACATTTTCTCCTGCAACTTCTTCGACTTATACTTCTTCACTCTCTGCATCACTGATGTCCCCAACATCAGGTTCCCTCCTCTCTTCTACCTCCATCACCTTTAATCTTGCACGAAGCTCTCTCATTTCTCTTTCCATAGCGCGATTGGCTAAAGGTGGCTCCACACATCTCCTTGGTGGCATTGTGCTGACTGTCTCTCACACACAGAGTACACCTTTGAGCTCTTTTTCGCTTCCTAAAAACAATTTCAGGTTCTGATACCACTTGGTGGTATCAGACTATTTCCTTTGTCTCCTTCACCTGAAATCTACAAACGAAATCAGGCTCTGATACCACTTGATGCATACTGTTGAAGGAAATCTCCCTGCGGACAGGTAGATCTCCTCAAAGAGCTAGACTCTTTAACTCTAAGATAGAAAGTGCTTATCATGGTCACTGACTTCCTTTTAGATCTAGGTGGACTAGTGTGTGATAAGGAAGGATAAAAGAAGTACCTTTTACCGGTGTTTGTCCCTGCACGCTCCGAATTGAGCTCCAATCTTTCGCTCCTCAATAAGCCCTGTAGACAAACAAAGTACGACCACTTCCTACTCTATCAAGATTAGTCCGAAATAGGTCTATCTACTAAAGAGACAAATTCATGTGAGATTGAACACGAATTAGAAAGAAACAGGCCAAGCAAATTATATTAATGAGGAAAAAACATTACTTATAGCCGTAGATGGATTACAGCAATTTCGTCAAGTCCTCCTTGTCTACCCCTTGCTCAAAACATGTAACAACCAGAATTGAAAAGAGACTAAATATCTACTAATTTACTTAATTTCTGTACCAATTTACTTAATTTCAGCAAGCTCTTACGAAGTAAAATTTTTCATAATTTGCAAATCTATGTGCATACTTGCGTAAATAAAATTTGGTAAAAAAAAATATTAAATTTAAGTAAACACTTCACAATTTTTGAAAATACCTGTCACTAATGCTAAGCTTGAATCCTCGCTTGAACCTTCGCTTGAACACCCCAAAACCACCACCCTGCCGACCAGTACGCCTGGCCCTAGGACATCTACGGACGTCCTAGCCCTCCGAGCCCAAAACCCCTCAGCCCCAGTGTGCACTGTAAATCCACTGTTCCCTATCTCTCCCAATGTTTCCCCCAAAATCTCCTCCCATAAACTCTAT
>JASDQU010371861.1:19074-39576 GCA_032191745.1 Picea mariana | reverse complement strand
TATGATAAAACAACAAAAAAACTCAACAACAACTAAATCAAAACAAACTTCTACTAACTTGCAACATCCTCATTTGGGCGTACAAAACCTCTATTTATTTCAAAGGGTTCATAGGGTTCCCCCCTCCACCTCCCCGGAATACTCGTCTAGTAAAGAAAAAAAAGCTAACTTCTACTTAATTTCCGTTACATTCAAGACTAGGAGTGAAAATCCTAGGTCACTAGTGATCACTCAGCTCCTAAGCATTTGATCTTCTTTAGTTTTCGATCATTTCAAAAAGATTTATAGGAAATGCCAGTGGTTAAGATTTTGAAATGATTCAAAGGCACACTGAGGCGCTGAGTTGTCCCTTCACGTTTGTTTGATGATGATTCTCCTGCATGATACTCCTCTGGCCAAAAATTTATGGAATCATGTCCATGAGCTCCTGCATTGACTTTCCATGCTTTTGGATATCATCTTCATTTTCCCAACTGGCATCTTCTATTGAGTTCCCCTTCCACTTGACCAAATATTCAAAATAGGTCTTCCTCCTGGTCTTCTTGCCAATTCTCTGATCAACGATATTCTCCATCTATGGTTTTTCTTCTGCAGGCATTTGCTTATCCCACCGAATCTTCTCCTGATCTTCTGATCTCTCTGTGTCATCTTCCCTGTAAGGATACAGGTCTGATATGTTGAATATGGGTGATATGCGCACATCATCTGGCAACTCAATCTCATAGGCATTTGCATCAAACTTCCTTAAGATCTTACATGGCCCTATCTTCTTCATCTTCAACTTGTTATATGTTCCTCTTGGAAACCTTTCTTTCTTGAGATGTGCCAAAACCTGATCTCCTAATTCAAATTGAATCTCTTTGCGATGTTGATCAACTCTGCGCTTGCACTCTTTGTTGGGTATGTGTTATATTCTTTGCATGAGTAGTATTTTATGAGCGTATGCGTTGGGCGCGCAGGGTGGTTAGAGGGGGGACCGCATTATATTTAGGTGGTTTTTCGGCAGATGGTTTCTTTGTCGATGGTTTTCTATTTCCGGTTAAGGAATTAGGGTTTTGGACTAATACAAGTCATTGGGTTAGGGTTTTGGATGTCGCTGGTTCCTATATGTATTTTGTATTGTAAACATTGTAACATGATGAATAATATAGAATATGCTAGTTTTCTTGGTTTGGGTTTCCAGGGGAAAAATCTTTGTGTAATGTTTGTATTTGCCATTGTATATTTTTTGTTCTTTTTTTAAATATATGTTTGCAATAGATATTGTACAAGGTTAGAATTTACACTCTTGGCTAGAGTTCTGCAACTTCCTTCTGATCTGGCTATGGAGATTCTACATTTATGTAGCAAAACCTTCTGCTCCAGCTCTTTTGATCTCACTCTATTCCAAGTCTCTCAATTCAACTACTCCTCTTGGCTGCATTCCATACAATATTTGGAATGGACTCTTTCCAGTGCTTCTATTTGGTGAGTCATTGTATGCAAATTTTTCTTGTGATAGACTCTGATCCCACTGATTATGATGCTCAGTAACTTGAATCCTCAATAATTTTCCAAAACTTCTATTCACCACCTCAGTTTGTCCATTTGTATGAGGGTGATAAGTTGAGCTGAAGGAAAAATCTGTCGCCAAGTTCTTCCACAGTGTTGTCCAGAAATGACCAACAAATTTGGCATCTCTATCTAAGACAATACTTTTGGGTAATTGATCGAGACAGACAACTTCCTTGAAAAATAAATTTGCAACACGTGTTGCATCACTAGTCTTCTGCAATGGGATAAAGTGTGCCATATTTGAAAATATATCCACCACCACGAATATGGAATCACGTCCTCTTTTTTTTATTGGTAGTCCCAACACAAAATTCATGCTTATTACATCCCAAGGCCTCTCTGGTATTGGCAATGGCTGATACACTCCAGTGTTCTATATTTTACCTTTTGCATGTTGGCATATTCTACATCTGTTCACAAAAATTATCACTTATGTTCTCATACCTAGCCAGTAATAGGCATTTCTCAACTGTGCAAATGTTTTGTCGTGGCCTAAATGTTCAGCCAATCCTCCACTATGATTTTCTTTAAAAAGGATATTCCTCATTGAGCATTTTGGTATGCACAACTAATTTCCCTTGAACAACAATCCATCTTGAATCATATACTTTGCCCACTAGCTCTTGTCTCTCAGCACAAGATTTGCACATGCTTCGTATGCTTCCTTGAAATCTGGATCCTCACTGTACATTTCCTTAAGGTGTTCAAACCCTAAGGTATTCACCTGAAACTCCTGTAGAATCAAACATCTCCTGCTCAATGCATGAACAACTTTGTTAGCATTTCCATAAATATGTTTTATGACAAAAGTAAAATTCTGCATAACTCAATCCACTTTGCATGTCTCTGATTCAATTTTTACTATCTAGTTATGAATTATAAAGCCTGGTTATCGCTATACTAGACAAATTCCTTTGGAACCAGGTAGTGCCCCAATTTCTTCAAGGCTTGAATTATGGCATAAAACTCTTTGTCATATGTGGATAACTTTCTCTTAGTCTCATTCTGCTTCTCACTGAAGTATGCAACTGGTTTATTTTCTTGGCTCAAGACTTCTCTAGTTGCAACTCCACTTGCATCACATCTCACTTGAAATGTCTTTCCAAAATTTGGTAAGACCAGAATTGGTCGTTCTGTTATCTTCTCCTTCAATATATTGAAGCTCCTCTCGGCCTCCTATGTCAATTTAAAATACTTGTGCCTCTTCTTCACTGTATCCATCATTGGTGCACAAATTCCACTGAAATATCTGATGAACTTCCTATAGAATATTGTTAATCCATCGAATCTTCTCACTTCAGACATACTCCTTGGTGATGGCCATTCTTTTATTGCTTTCACCTTTTCTGGATCCATCTTTAATTCATTTGAAGAGATAACAAAACCCAAGTAAATGAGTTATGTCTTCATAAAAGAGGACTTCTTCAGATTTATCAAAAGATTCTCCTGTTGTAGTCTTCTCATCAGTAATGTCAGATGTCACAAATTCTCCTCTTTAGTCTTGCTAAAGACTAGTATATCATCCAGATATACAACCACAAATTTGCCAATGAAATCTTTCATTATTTCATTCATCAATCTCATAAAAGTACTTGGGGCATTTGTTAAGCCAAATGACATAACAAGCCACTCATACAACCCTTTATTTGTCTTAAAGGTTGTTTTCCATTCATCACCTTCTCTCATTCTTATCTGGTGATATCCACTTTTCAAATCTATCTTAGAAAATAAATTTGCTCCAATTAAACAGTCCATTAAGTCATGCATTCTTGGCAAAGGAAATCTATACATGATGGTGATCTTGGTCATGGCTCTCAAGTCTGTACACATTTCCCATCCTCCATCCTTATTTGGACTCAACACAATTGGTACTGCACATGGACTCAAGCTCTCTTTGACCAAACCCTTGTCTAACAAATCCTGGACTTGGTTCTTTACCTCCTCATTCTCTTGAGGGGTCAATCTGTATGCTGCGTTTTTTGGAAGGCTTGATCTTGGTATCAAATCAATATGATGGTTGATACTTCTGATGGGTGGAAATGAGTTAGGAAACTCATCCACTACTATGTCAGCAAAATTATCCAACAACTCCCGAACTTCTTCAGAAAAATCATACATCGAAGTACTTGTAAGGACAAATCTGGGTTTCCTCACCACAACAAATTTCATCTCTTGTTCCCTCTTGACTTCTCTCAAGAGTTCCTTCCCACTCATCAAAAGTATGCTTGTGATGAATTCTTGTTTTAATCTCTTCTCCCCTATTTGAAGCAACAATTGTGTCCTGTCATTCTTCTCCAAGGTGTATGTATTCTTCCTCCCATCATGAATAACATTCTGTCAAATTTCCATGGTCTTCCCAACAAAACATGACATACATCCATGGGAATCACATCACACAAAATTTCATCTCTATATCCACCTATTTTAAATTAAACGAGGCATTGTTTAGTGACCATTACCTGGTGTCCTTTTTGCAACCATGAGACTTTGCATGGATTTGGGTGTGCAGTGGTCTCCAGCTCCAATTTCTCCACCATATCTATGGATACTAGATTTTTAGTGCTCCCACTATCAATTATCACCTTGCATACTCTGTCTTTTGTCTTGCAAGCTATCCTGAATAGATTGTTCCTTTGCATTGGATTTTCAATTTTCGATTCTAGTTTTAAGAGAACCTTCCTCAACATCAAGGATCTTCCATCCTATGCACCTTCTATCTCAACATTCTTTTTCCATGCTTTAGAAATACGATCTTCACCTCCTCCTTCTTTATTATTCTCGAGACATTACCAAGACATGTGTCCTGTCTTTCCACATGCATATCACCTTTCTTCTTCTCCTCTACTTCTTCCTCTTCCTCTAGAAGAACTTCTTCCACCACTTTGTATTCCTCGAGAACTTCCTACTCTTTCTGAGTGACTGTGTGGTTTCTCAATCCCATCTTTGGATTTATGTGCCTTATCATGGGAAACTCCCTTGCCTTTGCTTGGGCTTCCACCTCCATTTCATTGACTCTATTTCCTAGACAACTTCTCCTCTGCCTTCATAGCAATCTGATAAGCATCCTCTACTGTCCTCAGTGACATCAGGATGATCTCATCCTGGATTTCATACCTCAGGCCATTTATATACCTGATTTTTTTTTCTCATCCTTCTCTTGTTGTCCAGTCCTGATATTCAGCTTGTAGAACTCCTCTGTGTACTCTTTCATAGTTATGCCCTTCTATCTTAGGTTCTGTAACTTCATGAACATATTTATCTGATAATCTTTGGGCATGAATGTATCCTTTAGCTCGGCCACTATTCTATCCCAATTCTTTATCTTTTGTTTTCCTTTTCTTTTCATACTAACCTGTAGTTCATCGCACCACAATGTTGCATGCTCTTTCAGTCTAGTGACAACATGTCTCACCTTTTTCTCCTCATCGACATCTTCATAGTGGAAATATTTGTCCATGGATCTTATCCAATCCAACAATTCTTCAGCATCCAGATTTCCTTCATACATTGGGATGTCTACTTTGGCTCTAGCTCCCAATTTAACGACCACTCTCAACAAGCGTTCCTCGGAAACATTTTCTCCTGCAACTTCTTCAACTTATACTTCTTCACTCTCTGCATCATTGATGTCCCCAACATCAGGTTCCCTCCTCTCTGCTGCCTCCATCACCTTTAACCTTGCAGGAAGCTCTCTCATTTCTCTTTCCATAGTGTGATTGGCTAAAGGTGGCTCCACACATCTCCTTTGTGGCATTGTGCTGACTGTCTCTCACACACAGAGTACACCTTTGAGCTCTTTTTCGCTTCCTGAAAACAATTTCAGGTTCTGATACCACTTGGTGGTATCAGACTATTTCCTTTGTCTCCTTCACCTGAAATCTACAAACAAAATCAGGCGCTCATACCACTTGATGCATACTATTGAAGGAAAATATCCATGCGGATAGGTAGATCTCCTCAAAGAGATAGAATCTTAACTCTAAGACAAAAAGTGCTTATCATGGTCACTGACTTCCTTTTAGATCTAGGTGGACTAGTGTGTGAGAAGGAAGGAGAAAAGAGGTACCTTTTACCGGTGTTTGTCCCTGCATGCTCCGAATTGAGCTCCAATCTTTCGCTCCTCGATAAGACTTGTAGACAAACAAAGTACGACCACTTCCTACTCTATCAAGATTAGTCTGAAATAGTTCTATCTACTAAAGAGACAAATTCATGTGAGATTGGACACGAATTAGAAAGAAACAGGCCAAGCAAATTATATTAATGAGGAAAAAACATTACTTATAGTCGTAGATGGATTGCAGCAGTTTCGTCAAGTCCTCCTTGTCTACCCCTTGCTCAAAAGATCCACGATCTGAATGATGATAGCTTCACTGATTGCTCCCTATGAGATCATAGGTCTCATGCTTCCAGAATATCTCTGTTCCAGCACCATCTATAAGATCATAAGTTTGGTGTGATTCTCCCTTTTGCCCCTTTCTTTTCACCATGAGAAAGCTTGCTTATATAACCTTGGAGAGGCTCAACAACTTGAGATATCTTTGGGGTGAGTTGAGGATTTTCCTCCTCCAGTTAGAGATTTTCCCTAAGATCATGGCTTGATTGAGGATTCCAACCCAAGTTCCTTCTAAGAATGAAAATATCCTTCCATCATTCTTCTCAACAAATCAAATGCTGCCCAGAATAGGTAGCACTCCCTCAAAAGGGCACTCAGAGCGTTATAACGCTCCCTAGTAGTGTATAGGGGAGCGCCAACACTCCTAAGGGTAGGAGCGCTCCTGCAAAAGGGATGATGCAGTGCTATAACACTCCCAGATAGTGTATAGGGGAGCACCATCACTCCTGAGAGAGGTATAGGGGAGCGCCCCCCTCCAAAAACTCATTTTTTGGGGTGCTTTTAGATGGCAAGAGGTTCATAAACCTATTGACTCATTTCTCCTCTTCCAAAGAAAATGTTTGAGGTGTTTCAAGTGTCCTTCTCATGTTGTTATAGGCACGACATAGGCATCATGGCAGTAGGCTTTCCTTGACACTTGCGACACTTGTAAGCAAATTGCGACACTTGCGACCTTTGTAATGACGACACTTGCGACACTATCAAAGTGAGTAATTTCGATGTGTAACATATTGCCCCCCAAAGTATGAAGTTAGAAGATGAGAACTAATAACTGAAATGCTTTGTAGACTTTCAAGCAAGAATATAGACGCAGAGAACATGACAAAAGCTGCACACAAACATCCAACAAATATTATGGCATGTTTCCAACCCAAGGCAGGCATACCTATGCTTGGGTGATCAAGACTTGCAAGATATGGCCGCCATAAAATACACTGCGGATCCATAATTGTATTTATAAAAGGTATAGCCACTGAAAATACACAGTGGATCTACGAGATGACAAGACATAGCCACAACCAATACAAAGTGGATCTATGTCACAGTATATGTGTCATTGTTCAAGAGAAACTCCATCGCAACCTGGGCAAAGTACATATCAAAGTGATCACTCAACCCAGGGTCTTCTTACCGATCCCGATGTAGTACGAATCTAACCATGTGAATAGATGTCCCGATGTCGATCATGGCAGAAACCACTTGATTACCGGTCAATGATGTAAACTGTTAATAAGTGCGAGGGAGATCACCATTAATGTAAATGATTCCCAAGGTACTACAGTACTTTCCAACGAATGTGAATGGATGAGCTGAAGTCGAACATCTGTGGAATCATCTGATCAGAGGTCAATGATGTAAACCCACTGTCAGACGTGAGGAGGCCTGCCATTGAGGCATGCAAGTCCCAAAGTACTAACTGGTTTCTAAGTCTAGTTCCTGGATAATGTGTTAAAGTCGACAGGAATAGGCTCGTCGAAGGAGGGCCTTGATGTATCCCCCATCAATGACATGAAACAGACATAGAGATGTAATTGGTAGATCAAATGAACATGGACTGACATGGGTATTGAGACAATATATTTGTGATGGCTGACTCTCGAGGTGAATACTTCCCTTGAACACTGAGGCACGACAGTAGAAACATGATATGGACCAAAACTTGATGATGCAGTGGATGCTGTGACTTACGTCAGGTGACCCAGAGGAGTGAAAGAAACTCAAAGGATTGGCTCAGTGCAGAGGTTCAGTGGATTATAATGCGTGCAAAAGACAAAGTGTCGTGTTCAAGGGCAACTCTAAGAGTTGCTTGGTAATGTTCTCAAAAAACTACTTGGCTTGCTTCTTTCAATTTTTCCCCCATCCAGATAAACGAGTACCTCTTTTTAATTTAACGAGCTCAAGGAGGATAACACATGCTCAATGAAACTCACCTTCGGTAAGTTCCTCTTCCATTGTTTAACGAACTGGAAGAACTAAGGGTTCGATCCCATATGGGCCTGTTGATGTTTTGTTTAGCGAGTCCAAAGACAAAAAAATCAAAGGTTTTTCATGATTATAGAGTCTGGAAAAACACTTAAAAGAGAACTCTCTCAGTTCCTTTTCAGTAAAGTAGTCTGACGAGACCGAAAAAAAGATAAACTATCACTCAACAGGTGTTTTCTTCAAATAGTTTAACGAGTGTGAAGAGAACAAGGTCGTTCGGTAATCTTTTCATGTTTAGAGAGTCTGAAAAGAACTTAAAGATGACTCCAATGTTGTCCTTTTTTGTAATGTTAGTCTCGTGAGGTCGAAAAAGAGATAAATTATCACTCGAAAGACGCCCTTTCAAACCGTTTAACGAATGGAAAAGGAAGCAAGATCACTCGGTAATATTTTCATGTTTAGAGAGTCTGAAAAGAGCTTAAAGGAGACTCCAGGGGGCTCCTTTTTTCTGTATCCATACAGGTCCAAAAAAGAGATAAAAGTCTACCTGGATGCATTCTCATGTATTTTATGAGCACGAGAAAGAACAAAGACTAAGCTCGGTATGCCCCCAGCTTGAAAGCTAGTGGCTTAACTCTAGAAAGATCATCAAAGGCTAGATACATGTACTCCAAGATTCAATTCATTCACCGGCTCTAAGGTCGTCACCAATTAAACGTGCTTGACACAAGAAAAGAATTATGCTCAGGACCTCTATTTCATTTTTTAATGAGCTTGCTACAGAGAAGAGAAACTATGCTCGTGGTTTCGTCCGGATCATGGCTTCCAAGAGGATAATGGTATGGAAGGGTACCATGTCAATGGATAAAACATGGTCATGGCCTCCAGGAGATCTTTGCTGGATGGAAGATAATCACTCGGGAAGGACCACATGTCAAGGGTCAGGATAGGAGTAAGGAGATCAAGCTCCAATAATCCTACCAAAGAAATCACCATGTCCACTACCAGATCCAAATCATCGAAAGTTGAAAGCATGGGAGATGATGAAAAATCAACACCAGGAGGGGAGATAGACGGTATATCTGCCCGAATTTCTTCATGAGGGGGAAGAAAAGAGGATCAGTGACAGTTATTATCCCGAGGTAACTTGTCAATGCGAAACATTTCCGGAATAGATTCATTCGAAGGAAAAGTTGGGGAAATGTAGTCGATCGCAGACAATAAGGAACTCAACCGTGATTGCATCGAGGAACTATCAAATGCCAATAGATGTTGGGAATATGACAAGGGAGAAACGGATTGGGTAGAAACGTATGACGTTTCGGCTGGACTAAGTGGCACGGTGTCACCTAGTGCATCGAATCCCAATGGACGAGGTACAATCCAAGGGTCATATGATTCCAAAGATTGATAAGCCGCAGTCAAAATCATATCGATGGTGGAAATATGATGTGTAGTCGGTGGAAGTGGTGTAGGGAAGGTACCCATGAGGCTAGAATCTTTCAATAAGCCAACACCAACACTTTCATACGTGATCTTGTGGTCTCCCAAGAAATAAATATTGTTGGTAGCGGGAGCATGAGCATCGGTTGTGCAGAAATCCAGCTGATCAACAATGACAATTTTTCCCTGGTGAGGAAATTGTACACATCGAAAGACCAACGAGGAAATGACAGTCATAGCATAAAACCAACTTCTTCCAAGTAACAAGTATTAATCGAGGGGAGCATCGACCACCTCAACATCAACAATAATAGTTTTTCCACCCAATTGGATGGGCATGGACTGTAAAATCCCATGGGGATGAAAACCTCGCCCATCAAAAGCACGTAACATCATTGGGGATTTGTTGAGTGCTAGTGATTTTAAACCTTTCCAACACGCTAAAGACATGACACAAGTTGAGGTTCCCTCATCCAGAATAGTTCGAGGTATTTGTTGATTGTGAACAACAACATCAACTTGGAAAGCAAGTTGGTGGGAGAGTCGAGACGCATAATTATCCAAGTTAAACATGATCTAATTGGACGACTCAGGATCAACAGCACCAAGAGCGGTCAAGAGCGTTCTACGTTGACAGGGGCAGTGTTGTAGAACTTCTAACACAGACATAGCACACAGTGCTTGAGCCAAATATCCAACAACTTTCAAATAGAAAAACTATCAGCAAATAGGCCTATCAACAACTTTCAAAGTCAAATAGGCCTATCAGCAACTTTCGAAGCCATATAGCTTCGCAGCTAGCAAAACATGTGGCAATGTACTCTGCTTCCATTGTGCTGAGAGCAATACTGGATTGCTTCCTACTCTGCCATGAGATCATGGCTGATCCCAAACTAAAACAGCATCCAGAAGTGCTTTTTTTGTCTGCAATGCTTCCTGCCCAATCTGCATCAGTATATCCACTCAATGTGAAGTCATGATCTCCATCATAGTTGAGACCATAATCCATTGTACCTTTAAGGTACCTCATCACATGTTTTGCTGCCACTAGGTGAACACGTATGGGCTCTACCAGAAATTGACTCAAGGTTTTCACCTCAAAACAGATGTCTAGTCTTGTGCTCTTCAGGTACATCAACGATCCAATAATCTGTCTATACAGTGTGGCATCTATCAAATTTGACGAAGTATCGACCAACAGCTTCAGGTTTGCTTCCATGGGAGTATTCATGGACTTGCATTCTAGCATGTCGAATCTCTTTAAGATTTCGACCATGTACTTCCCTTGGTTAAGGAAGACTCTTTCTGGACTTTGCCATACCTCAAGGCCTAAGAAGTAATGCATTAGACCAAGGTCTTTCATTTCAAATTCTGCGGCAAGTCTCTGTTTACATTTGGTGATGAGATTTTCTTCTCCAGTTAAGAATAAGTCATCCACATACAGTAGTAATATTACTGGTTCATTATCCATAATTTTGAAGTAGAGATTTGAGTCTGCTTTTACTCTTTGTAAAGCCCAAGCTCATCAATAAACTATCTATACGGCCATACCAAGCTCTGGGAGCTTGCTTCAATCCGTATAAGGATTTCTTCAATCCGTATGAGGGTTTCTTCAATCGGCAGACATGAGACTTCACGTCTTCAACCTCAAATCCTTGGGGTTGCTCTATATACACTTCCTCTTCGATAACACCATTCAGGAAAGCTGTCTTCACATCCATCTAGTGCAGCTTCCATTTCATCTTGGCAGCAAGAGCTATAATGGTTATGATCGAAGGGTATTTGGCCACAGGAGCGAATGTCTCTTCATAGTCAATACCTTCCTTCTGGGAAAATCCACGAACGAAAAATCTTTCTTTATATTTCTCAATACTTCCATGAGTAGCATGTTTTATTTTGAGGAGCCATTTTGATGATACCACATTCTTTCTTCTTGGTCTGGGAACTATTTCCCATACATCATTTTTTATTATGTANTACACTTCCTCTTCGATAACACCATTCAGGAAAGTTGTCTTCACATCCATCTAGTGCAGCTTCCATTTCATCTTGGCAGCAAGAGCTATAATGGTTATGATCGAAGGGTATTTGGCCACAGGAGCGAATGTCTCTTCATAGTCAATACCTTCCTTCTAGGAAAATCCACGAACGAAAAATCTTTCTTTATATTTCTCAATACTTCCATGAGTAGCATGTTTTATTTTGAGGAGCCATTTTGATGATACCACATCCTTTCTTCTTGGTCTGGGAACTATTTCCCATACATCATTTTTTATTATGTATTGGTATTCCTCTATCATGGCATCTGCCCATTCCTTATTTTGAATGGCCTCTTCAAAGCATGTAGGTTCTTCATCAAGTAGACTTTGGTCTTTTCAACTGTCTCATGGTTCCTTCTGGAACACCATACGTCTCTCCATCTTGAATAAGCTCTCTTTCCCAAGCATGCTTTCTTTTATGGGAGAAGGTCATTTGAGGAGGTTCTTGAACTTTTGTTATATCATGATCTTCAAGAGCCTCCTCATCAGGGGAAGTTACGACTTCCCTTACAGATTCTGCAGCTCTGCGAACTTCCCTCATGGATTCTGTAGTCCTGGTATTTACAGGTACCTCTTCATATACTTCTTCAAGCTGGCATCTTCTCTATTTCTTAAGTGTTGCTTCTTCATCAAAGGTCACATCCCTGCTGATCTCAATATGGTGGTGACCAGGTATGTATATTCTAAAGGCCTTGGATACCTCACAGTATCCCACAAATATTCCCTTCTTTTCAGAGGGTTCCAGCTTGTTTCTTTTCTCTTTCGATATATGAATAAATACTGGACAGCCGAATATTTTGAGATGGCTTACCTCCGGCTTCTTTCTGGTGAACATTTCTTCTGGGGTCTTGAACCCAAGTGCACTATGGGATAATATGTTATGCACATAAACAATTGCCATTGTTGCTTCTTCCCATAAGCACATAGGAAGATCCTGATTGTGAATCATGGTATTTACAACTTCCATAATTGTTCTGTTCTTCCTTTCAGCTACACCATTTTGTTGAGGATTATAGCGAGTAATGAGTTCCCTCTTGATCCCAACATCTCTGTAGAAGTTCATGAACTCCTTTGAGGTATATTCTCCTCCATTATCTGACCTGAGTATCTTAATCTTTCTTTTGGAAAGTTTCTCTATCAAGGCTCTGAATTCCTTGAATTTACTGAATACTTCATCTTTAGATTTTAAGAAATATATCCAGGTGTTACAAGAATAGTCATCAATAAATGATACATAGTATACATACCTGCTAATGGAGGATGATGGCATTGGGCCACACACGTCTGAATGAATGAGTTCCAATACTCCTTCTGCTTTGCTGTCCCTCTTTGGAAATGGGTTCTTGATGTTCTTCCCTTGCGCACATCCATTGCATATGCCTTCTTGGTCAACCTTGAGTTTTGGTAAACCTATGACAGCTTTGCATATGTAAGGCAGCGCCTTGTAGTTGATGTGGGCCAATATTCTATGCCAAAGCTCACATGAGTTTTCGATGGCATGGGTCATGGCAGTTTCTGGGTGACCTTTTAGCTTATATAAGCCATTTTGTTCACTTCCGATGACGATTGCTTCATTTAAGGTTTCTCCCTTGGCCCACATAAGAACTTCTCCATCTATGAAGGAAACTCTATAGCCTTTCTTATCTAAAGCTGATATGGAGAGTAAGTTCTTCTTTAGGCCCAGTACATAAAGTACGTCCTTCATTGTTATTGAGTTTTATGAATCTAGCTTGTAGTTTGATTCTCCTATTCCCTTGATGGGATATTGATAATCATCTCCAAGAGTTACTTTCTGAGAAAAATTCTTTTCTGAAATACAAGAGAGAGTATTTTTCTTACTCATCATATGTTTTGATGCACCGCTATCAATGAGCCATGTGTCCTCTCTAGGTGATACAGATCCTGAGAAGGCTAAGATCAAGACATGGTGCTTAATCATCTTCATAGGTGGTTCTTCATCTTTGGCTATGTGATCATGTTGCCTTTTGTGCTTCCTCTTGTACTCTTCTCTTTTGATTGGACAATTATTCGCCTTGTGTCCCATCTTATCACAATGATAGCATTGTATAGATGAGAGATCTCGTCCCTTGCATTGTCCTTTATTCTGAAAATTTCTTGAATGAGATTCTTGGTTGTTGAATTTGTTTGATGGTTGCGGTTCTATATGAGATTCCCTTTTGAAGTAGGGTTTCTTCCTTCCTCCTTTTGTATGAGTAGCTAGGGCTTGATCATCATCCCTTGCTAGTAGTGCTTCACGGTTGGCTACCCTTGTCTCTTCTTCAATGCATTCTTCCCATAGGACTTCAAACTGTAGTTTATCCTTTCTGCCACATACTGATTGGATGAAAGCATCCCAAGGTCTTGCGAGACCATTTAGGGATATTATCATGAATTCGTCTTCGTCGATGGTGTCTCCAATCGCTTTTAACTGTTCTTCTATTTCTGAGATTCAGGAGAAATATTCTTGAATCATTTCTCCTTTCTGCATCTTGGTATTCTTCAATTGAGATCTTAGATTCATCTTTCGATTGATGTTCTTTCATTCATATAGTTTGCTTAGAGCGTCAAAAATCTCCTTCAGATTTTTCTTGGACAATACATACGAGATCAGGTGGTGTTTGATTGAATCTGCAATGATTCTTTGAGCCTTAAGTCCTTCTGATGCTTTGCTTTCTCTATGGCATCTTCAGGTTCCTCCACTTCTTCTTTGATAAATTTTGCTAGGTCATTCTATACAAGGATCAGACCGATCCTATACTTCTATACTTCCAGGCACGGAAGTTGTCTATGCCTTCTAGTTTCTCAACAAGCTTTTTGCTTGCAGACATCTTGTACTTGAGGCTATGAAAATGACCAAAAAATGAAAATGCTTAAAATCAAATTTTGACCTTACCAGGAGGTGCGCTTGGCTGAGGCGAGTAGCCTGGTACGCTTGGATCTAAGAAAATCTAATTTTTACCCCGTCAAATCTGATCTACGGATTTCTGGACTGGTGCTTCTGGTACTTTTGGTACTTCTGGTACTCTGGTACTTATGGTACTTCTGGTACTGGTTTTCTGGTACTTTTGTGAAACTAGGGTTTCACTTTCTAGGATATCCAGCCATTGAAAAGGTGCGCTCTAGGTGCCAAATTGATCCTGGGGGGAGGGCGCAACTTTCTAGGTGTTTAGGGAGCTGAAAAGAGTTACTTTTGCAAAACCCTAATTTGCAGGTGCTGCAATAGTGATGTTTTTCCTCTTGCAAATTGTGCTTCCTTCAGGTTGGCTCTAAAACCATGTTAATGTTTTAAGACATTATTATAGTTCTTTGCGTTTCAATAGATAAGAGCATCATAAGAACAAGATCACTGAGAAATAGACATTCACAAGAGACACAACATTTATATTGGGAAACCCTCTAGGGGAAGAAAACCCAGCGAAAACTTCCTTATCATAAATAGCTTATACAATGTTCAAGAGATAACTCAAACCAATACAGATAGTCCTCCCCAAAAGATGCACCACAATTCTTCTCCTCTCTCTAACTGGTAATTGCAGCTTGCCTCATAAGATAATGAGCAAGTGAGTTGTGTGTTAGAAGTGAGGCGCTAGCCTTCTATATATACAAGACTGGCACGTGTGAGAGGGTTTCACTGGCAGGGCCAACCTCTCACTCTGGGTGGGTAAACCCACCTTTAAATTAATTTTGGGTCTCGATAATAATTGCTGGGGCCGACTTCTTATTCTGCCCTTTATAATTGTCCGATGACCAATCCACAAAAGGGGATTTGGTCCTTATATAATTATCGACATGATTAATCCACAATGGGGATTAATCCTAATAATAAAATAACAATAATAATAAGAATTCTCTTTGCAGTTACATTATTTCAACAAGAAGTGGGGTCAAATACCTCATTCCCACGGATGGTGTGAAAATAGGACAAATGACCCATGTTCACCTCAGAGATTGCCACGAGCCACTGCATCTTGATCGTGAGCAAACGTATAGTCATTTTAGGGTTTAAGGAATGATTTAGCTAGATAGATAGGCATAATCATGGAAAAATCCCGAGATGGTCCAAGTACAGAGAAAAAACCCTCACCGAAAACCATATACCAATAGCTTAGATGTATGTTTAATATGATATGTCTATAAATTAATTCAAAATTCATATCACAAGTTTTGCTTTCGACCAACGTTCTTATAAAATGTTAAAAAGATCGTCTAATTTAATTCTGATATGATTCATAGTGAAATGAACTTAGAATTAGAGGATATAAAAACTTAATAAATATTTTTTTGGTTAACCAAAATTTCAATTAATTACTCCCATATAGAGTAATGGTACCCTGTTTTAAATGAGACTAGGAAATGCAAGAAATAATCATTGATCGGTACAAGAAATGTATACTGACATTGTTCGAAGCGTTTAAAAAGTGAGATCAATGAGAAACAATCCTTAATTTCATGCTTCACAGTCATGAAATTAAGGATAAACACGTAATCACATTATACAAATAACACACTCAAACCCAAAAATGACAGGAAAGAAGCATACTAAAAACTGTAAAGGAAAATGATTATATAAAACAAACCAAAATCACAAAAGAAACATTTTTTTACAAAGAATCTATCAATCTGATGAGGATAACATACTGTACAATGAGCAATTATAAAGGTAACTCTATATTTCAAAGAAAAATAATAGGATGTTAGTTAGGGGACCCAATAGCTTTCTACTGAAGATCATTGTATGAGCACAATGCGCACCCATTGTAAGGAATACTATCAATGAATGAGATAATAAGCCAATCATTTTGTACATAGCCCAATTTGGGGTGAACCACGTTAAATCCTTTTGTTGTGATGTGTATGTTGTTATGATGTATTTTCTGTGATGTTTATTGTGCACACATAATAGCTGCTTAATGTTTAATCTGAATATGTATTGGATGCTCCTGCCCATATGTTGAATGGTTAAGTAGGATGATTATGTTAGATGTTGTGGTACTATTCTGGTTTTTCACATAGAGTATATCAATGAATGTTAAGTAAACAATAAGGATGAATGCCTTGTATTCTCCCATGACTATAGAATTATGGTTCATGCAGTCCTCATAGGTATCTTGGATGAGACTTCACCTGCTTGCGGGTGATGTCAAAAGGGTCAATATCTTAGTATTTGTTGGTGAATTAATGTTTAACCCCGATCTTCCCATTGAATACCAACAATAGTAAATATATATAAAGATATTTTTTAAATATGAACTTTTAAAATGTGAATGTAAAAAAGAATTCATAAAAATTTAAAATATCTAATCAATCTAGAATTGATAAATTAAATTAAGAATATAAAAGATGGTTTTCAATTTAAAACTTAAGTATATAAATCAACATAAACAAATCAATTCATTTAAAAGTAAAAACAGGACTTAAATATATAAACCATCATAAACAAATCAAATCATTTAAAAATAAAAAATGAACTTAAATATTTAATAAAAAAATATACATTAATAAAATCATAGTGTACTAAATAAAAGAGGTGTGAATCTATGCCAAATATGTATGTAGTAAGCATCAAAACAAATCAACCCGCTTTAATTTTTAGTTAGGTTGAGTGACAAATTCTAATTAAATTGGTTTACCTTTTAGCGATGTTAGTTATGTTGTAAATTGTAGCGATGTTAGTTATGTTGTAAATTGTAATCAAATATTGTAGGGTTGGAGCATAAGTCTTGAGCCAATTTTAACAAGTTAATTTGAACAAAAACAAAAACTATATGAAAGATAGTCGAAATAATAAACATGAAAGTAATAAATTTAATATTATAGTGAAAAGCAAGGTTGACTCAACATTTTGGGATTAGGTTTTAGTTAAAAAACATATTTATCAAGTATCATTTAGTGATGAGTTTTTTTTTTTGTTTTATTTTAGCAATGAGTTTTTTTTAATTAATTATAAAAAATTTAATATATTTTTATTTAAAATATATTTGAATTGATAATAATTTTTAATAATAAATTATATATATCTATGTGGATAGGTGTATATTTATTGGAAAATGTAAGATTAAATAGGTTTTTAATTATGAATATGTTTTTTTTTAAAGGATTAAATAAAACTGAATTTTCTTTGTCATCTTCATAAATGAAAGGCTCATATTTAACATGATAACTTCATTGCATTTTAAAAGTTAGTCATTAGTTATCATTCCACATCATTAACATTAATTAAGTTAATTAAACTTGGTGATCTCTGATTTAGAGCGCCCAGACCCACTTTGCGTGGCGCAGTTGTAAAGATTGTGGAGTTCAATGTTTCATCGCCGAACTCTTAGGACTTACAAAGTAGTTCCAAAACTGCGTTGTAGACTGTGCGTTGTTATGATAACATTGATAAAACAATTTATTGTAATAAAATTAACACCATGCTACTCATAGCATATAAGCTCACATACATACTTTTAGTGCAGATTCAAGAACATATAAACCTACTTAAGCTTGTGTAGATATAGAGAGAAATTATTTTCAAAGTGTTTTCATACAATAGAACTCAGAACTTAAATCATTCATGTGTGCAACTCATAAATATACCAACACACAAATATTTAATGTATTACCAACTTGGATGTTGCACACTATTACAAAATACAAAACTATGCAGAGCTTCGACTCCAACAACTTTTAYAGACTTTCARAAATAGAGTTTGTGCACTCATAATTCTCCAACTTCTTAGATAGTTGTTGCTACTACTAACTATCAACTGTATTTTGTCTATTTACAAACTCAGAAATATAAATACTAAGACTGAGACTTCTTGTAGAAGCTAACCGACTCAAACATTTAAGATGAAAATAAATTTCGACTGACTYTATCTGAATAATARGACTCAAGAAATATTAAACATTGKCTCAAAAAATTAAAATTTATATTTTCAATAATTTTATTAAAATTTATATTTTCAATAAATGCATTGAGAATATTTATTGTTTAGTGTAAATAAAAATAAAAAATATAATGATAGAAATTAGTTCATTACAAACTTAACTATGGAAATGATTACCTATATAAAGTGAAGTATGTAATATCCAATACTATGCAAATGTCATAAGTAGTAATGGTATTAAGGGTCCATCAACAACACACATGGGTATAACGCATCGCCAACTAGAAGAATCTCCAAAGGAAGGTGCGGTATGAGCATTCTCGAAAAGCAGACAACAAATTTGTGAATTGACATTATACTTAACTACAACATCATCATAGTATTATAGAGGTTTGTCCACTTGTTTATGATTGTCCAAAGCAGGTTTGTATTTGTATATTTAATTGCTTAAAAAAATGATAAATAGAACTATACATTTGGAATTAAACCAAATGCCAAGCTCGGAATACAATTTTTGAATCTCGTGTTTATTATGCACTAACAAAATCAATTATCTGAGCATCTTAAGTAGCCTTTCATAATCAATATGTGGGTTCATAATGCATGGAGGTTTCGATAATCGATTGGTAATTTAGGTTCCAAGTTTTGAGTTTATTATTTCATGAATTCCGAGTTTATTATTTCATGAATTTATATTATGGTTCGAAATGAAAGGAACCATCCATACATAATGTGTTGTTTAATTCATTTTTGTTTTTATTTTATTATATTTTATTTATTTATTAATTTTAATTATTTTTATTTTTTAATTAGTTGGTATTAATAAAAGTATTTTTTTATTTTTATTTTTGTATTTTTTTATCAATAAAAGTATTATTGTTGGTGTAGTTATTTTTTATATTTATTTATTTTTTATAATATTTTTGTTTCTACTTAATACAGTCTGAGTGGGTCTAATGGTTAAGAACATGTGTTTCCTCTTAAGAGGTCACAGGTTCAAATCCAGAGGGGGGTAGGGTATGTATACCTTCGTAGACTTTACCAGTCAAATTGCTGGGTGGAGGGGGATCCCTTGTCCCACAAACAAGGGGGTCTCATACACCAATTTCACTCTTCTTGGGAACCTTTGGAATCCCTATTGGTACCTCTTCTAGTAGTACAACATTAGAGAGATTATGTACATGTATTGTCATGTATATAGGGAATCCCTTAGGTCTCCTAAAACCACCAATAGATCAACCTATCAACTACTTTAACTACTATAGTGGCACCTAGAACAACACTAGCTAAGACTACTCTCTATTACCTGGGTAATCTGGTAGTACCACTAAGGATATGGTCTAACCTCCTTAGTTGGTGTCCTGAGATATTGGGCCAACTACTATTGTTACACCCAACATGTCTATGGATCTATGTTTGTTCCATCTAGATGTAAGTACGAGGGATGTTTGTAATTACTTCTATGTTGAACATAGAGTTGACACTTGTATGGAGTTGAGAGGTCAAATTTAAAAAAAATAAATAACAAATAAAATATAAAGAAAGAAAATCCACCTATCTAGATTTTTTTTTCCTTAAGAAGAATATGTGTGTAATTCCTTAAACACTTAATATGAAATTTACAAGCATTTAAAAAAATATTAATACCAAACAAATATTTCAGTCTTGGTCATAAATAAAATACTTGAATATTCACTTTATATATATAGTGGATATTCAAATATTTTATTTATGACCTAGATTGAAATACTACACATATGTGTGTGTGACCAATTGAAAGTAGAAAAATTATTATACCTAAAACATTTCAATGGTAACCAATGTAGATCCATGTTAACTCTGGATCTATCATGTGTAGAGAGAGGAGATTAATATTTTTTTTAAATTAAAAAAAATTAGGAAAGGTTTGTAATCTCAGGGGATTTGATCCATTTGATTCATTTATAGCTTAGTATGAAGGATATGTGCAATTCCTTTCATGTTCAACATGGAGTTACACATGCCCATTTTTAAAAACCAAGGTAGACCCATCTGAACTTCGAATCTATAATGGTCACATAGGGATAAAAGAGGTGAAAACCTTTTTTGGAGTGAGGAGAGGTTTTGCACCTTCATGGATTTGATCCCTCTTGATGCATGATAGGTCCAAAATTAAGATGAATCTATGTTAATAGTTAAAATATTTCAATAATGTATTGTTTAATATGAGAGAGGGATGTAAGTCCTTGTATTTTCAACTTGGAGTTGACATATATATATATATATATATATATAT
>JASDQU010371860.1:262312-283615 GCA_032191745.1 Picea mariana | reverse complement strand
ATACAAGGATAGTCAACCAGCCATCGCGCAGTAAAAAAAAAAAAAAACAAGATTGGAAACATTACCAACAGATGCACACCATGCCGAAAGAAAGAAAAGGCACGCATACTCAGTGAGCAGAAGGAAAATGGATACATAAAAAGGGAAACAAGTAGGAAATGGCAAGTCGGCAAAAGTAGTACGACAAGACAACGTTAGGTGGAATTGAAGGCCGTAAAGGACCGATGGGACACCACATTAATCACTCCAACTGGAGTCAGCAAAGTAGAAGTAATGACAATTACAAAACCGCTGGAGGTTCATTGAACCCATAATTAAGGTGCATTAAACCCACAATGAAGGAAGCATCATCCACAAGCTTCATGGGAAAGCCATAAAACACATGGATGTGGGAGCAAATGGTCTATTCACGAAAAAAGAGGAGACAGAGAGCGAGAGAGGTCAAAAATCACAGAGAGAATTTATAGAGGTCACATAGACCATTCGAACCAAACAAGTGTTCAATATTCCATGCCATGACACCACCTAAGAAAACAGAAGCAAGCCAGAGTGCTAGGCTAACTAGAGTTAAAACCAGGTCACAAGGACAGAGGGAAGAACGTGAACAAAAACAGTCGAAAATCATCAATATCGATGAAATCCTATATCCAGACATGATATCGATGAATTCAACACCTATACTGGATGAAATCCCACAACCAACACCGAAGGGAACTAACATAGAAATACTGACATAGGTACAGGAGCAACCAAATCAGGACAGAAAAACCTTGAAGGAGGTGAAACCAGAAAACATCGAAGCAACTCCGCAAGTCAATGGAATGACACCAAATGTGAAAGCAATAGTTGAGTGAGATGAATATCAAACGAACATATCATACCACCCAACAGAAGGGATGGTTGAATATGTCTCAGGTTGGCCGGAATGGTATACTAAGGAACAACCAGAAGTCGTTGGAACTTCGAGCTAGCCACCACCGCCGAAGAAAGACAAGATACAGATACTCAGGTCACCTCGTAAGAAACATGCCGCAAAAATCATTCTACCACGTATACCAGATGGGGTACAGGTAGGACCAAATTTTCTGGGACATATAGGGAAGCTCAAATACTCATATCATGATATAGTAGACGAAGACAAGTTCCCATAAATTGCAAATAGGGTATACATGGAGACGGTGGGCACAAATACGTTTGGGGAACTGCTTATTCAACTAATCCAATGGGAAACAGGGTTGGAGAAGACAAGAATTTTAGGTCTGTTGGACCTACCACATTTTGACAGAGGCCAGCACGCAACCGCATGTGTCAAACAGTTGTTAGCGATCACACATGGAGGGGATGTCTGGTTGGACAAGCTAGTCTCCATAGACGTAGAGCTTATGGATAACGTAACAGGATTTCCATCTCGATGCATGGATCCCGCACACTTTCTTGATGACAAAACCAGGGATAAAGCACTAGAAAAAGAGATGAAGAAGAAGTATGGAACCGACAGGGGGATAAGAGGTATCATAATAAAGAGGATCAACGATCCCGCGACACAATTAGGCGAGAAAATCTTAGCCTGCAAGCTGCTAAGAAAATGCCGCAGGGAGGAAGTTTCTGCTGGAGTTGTCGCAATTGAAGCTCAGTGCCCAGAGGGCACCATACCTCTTGAAATTATTCCTGGATGACTGAAAGGATGCGTAGGATCTAGGCATAGAGTTTCACTACTCATGGATGATCATGCTAATAGCCTTTATGGGCTGGAGGGAACCAAGGTATGTCACTTTTTGTACCGAACCCAAACCAAACCAAACCAGGGAAAGAGATACTTACTGTTAAAGGCTACCTCGAATGCTAGTCACAAAAGGATGAACGGGTCTATATTTGAAGGATACCTACGCGACCTACAGGAAGCCATTTCCAAGATGTGGAGGATCACACCTGAGGTTGTCGCGCAGTATAAAGACATAGCCAACTTCTAGGCCAAACGACATACAATGTGGATATAGGCAAGGAAGGATCCTGGTAAACAATGGCTATAGATGTGTTACTACATCACAGAGGGATACATCGCTTGGAAATCAATGACTGGGAGGATGAATATAGGATTCCATCCATCACCCAAGAATTGCCGGAAACAACAATAGAAGAAAGGGAATGGCAGGGAGAAACCCAACCAAAGGAAATCCAAGTGCCCAAGAGACAAAGAATGGGCCAGGGAAAAACAACACAGAAAAACAAAGGGCCAAAGAAGATAGGGACCCAGAATGAAAAGAAGGATAAGACATAGCCGACTAAGGAGCAGCAAAAATAGGCCAAGCTCGTGCAAGTGACCATAGAAAATCCCAACTCATAGGAACTCGGTGGGAACAAGAGGAAAACCACGCAGACAGGGGGTGTGCACAAGAAAACGAAGGCACAGACAACACCTCCAGAGTATACGATCACGAATGACGATGGGGAAATGATAGCCTGAATGGTCCAGGACTGTTTAGCTGAGGATTTTGACCATGCTGTGCACCACAGAGACAGTATTCAACAAGAGCTGGCAGACATGCGGTATCTCTTCAAGAAAATCAGGGAAGTACAGACAACAAGAAGCAATAGGGGACCAACACCATAGTGAGCTGGGCACCACACCTCTTGAAATTGTTCTTGGATGACTGAAAGGATGCACAGGATCTAGGCACAAAGTTTCACTACTCATGGATGATCATGCTAATAGCCTTTATGGGCTGGAGGGAACCGAGGTATGTCAATTTTTGTAAAAGACCCAAACCAAACCAAACTAGGGAAAGAGATACTTACTGTTAAAGGCTACTTCGAATGCTAGTCACAAAAGGATGAATGGGTCCATATTTGAAGGATACCTACGCAACCTACAGGAAGCCATTTCCAAGATGTGAAGGATCACACCTGAGGCTGTCGCATGGTATAAAGACATCACCAAATTCCAGGCCACGTGACATACAATGTGGATACAGGCAAGGAAGGATCCTGCTAAACAGTGGCTACAAATGTGTTACTACATCACAGAGGGATACATTGACTTGGTAATCAAAGATTGGGAAGATGAATATAGGATTATATCCATCACCCAAGAATTGTCGGAAACAACAACAAAAGAAGGGGCAGGGCAGAGAGAAACCCAACCAAAGGAAATCTAAGTTTCCAAGAGACAAAGAATGGGCCAGGGAAAAACAACGCAGACAAACAAAGGGCCAAAGAAGACAGGGACCCAGAACATGAAGAAGGATAAGACAGAGTCGACCAAGGAGCAACAGAAACAGGCCGAGCCCATGCAAGAGACCATAGCAAATCCCAACTCATAGGAACTCGAAGGGAACAAGAGTACAACCATGCAGACAGGGGGCACGTGTAAGAAAACGAAGGCACAGACAACACCTCTAGAGTATACGATCAGGAATGACAATGGGGAAATGATAGCCCGATTGGTCCATGACTGTTTAGCTGAGGATTTTGACCATGATGTGCACCACAGAGACAGGATCCAACATGAGCTGATAGACATGCGATAGCTCCTCAAGAAAATCAGGGAAGTACAGACAACAAGAAGCAGCGGGGGACCAGCACCATCAACACCTCAGACAGAGGAAACAATGGAAGAAGAATAACAATATCTAGTCCACTCACTACCGCACCCAAAAAAAACATTCCATATCACACCTAGTATGCTGCGAATGGATCAGATTGTGGGGCAGACACCCTTGAAGGACTTAAGCCAAATCCAACTGTTGTTGACGTGGATGCTGACCAGGGCACTCCACAAGTTGCAGGTTAGCATAAAACACGAGGTACAGTCTCACGCACACAAAGACTTAGTCAAATTGTAGAAGGCAGCAGAGAAACATGACGCACTGGAAATAGTCTATGAGTAGGGTAAATATAAGACCCGAGAGGAAAGGGAGAACATAAAAGGATTGGAGCAGAAAGTGGCAGGATATTACGAGAAGATTCCACAGGCTGTGAGGAGGGATGAAATTACAACGGCATAAAAGATTGATAAGATTGCGCAGGCAATCCATCATTATCAGAAGGAGATTGAGAATCTCCAAGAGTAACTTACACCAAGCACACCACCCACAGTAAAGGAGCAAAGAAAGCAGAAAGAAACAACGTAGCTGCAGGAGATAGAGCAATAGGTCATCACAATAGCTGACTTGTTCGATAAAGCAACGTAGCTTTGGACTAGATTAGAGGAGGATCAGAAGGTCCAAAAGTGGGACAAGGAATAAGAAAGGATCAACACAGCGATCCAAGAACTCAAACAGAGGCAAAAGACAATGCCAATTAGAGAACATGTTAAAGGGACACAGGACATGAAGAGATTGCAGGCAGAGCTAACTACTGTGCAAACCCAGAAACATGAGCAGCAGGATCAAATTGAACCGCTGCAAGAGAGGGTAGAAAAAGTCCTGGAATAGGCAAAAGTAGCCAAGACACAAATATCAAAGACCCAAGAAGAGTGTGTGGAATTGATAAACGATGAAATTGCAGTCTAGACAGTGGACACCCTCAAGGAGAAGATTGCACAGGCACAAACACAGGTGACATATCTCAAGGAAAAGTTCCAAGTGATCACCAAGGATATCGAGGGATCACAAAAAGGTTAGGTGGCTCGAGACGAGGCATATGTCAATGTTGGGGGCCTGTTGGAGGTAGGCCAAAGGCCGAGGTGGAAAATCAGGGAGTTTTTGGGAAAGAAAGCATGCACAAGGAAAGCGATAGCTGGAAAGAAACACAACACACGCACATGCAAGGAAAACAACAGCCGGAAGGAAGAACAACACGTACGCATGGGAGGAAGACCTAACAATGGTAGAGTTAAGGTTTTGGGTAATGCATTGTAATGGATGAAGACCCAAAAATGTATAAATAGAGACACTCAGATATCATAGAGGGTTCGACAATCGAGGTTTTTAGTATTATTGTTCAGAGGTTACGGAGATAAGTCGATATTGTAGTGAACCACTATGTAATATTTTTTTGTATGATCTATTTTGTAATCCGGTGAGCTATATGAGAGGAAGGAGGGTAGATTTTGAGGGTTAGATCGCAGGCTGAGGATCCTGGTGCGATCTAGTCCACCTCATATAGATCTTACCTGACTGTGGAGGATTGTAAAGCGCGCGACGCTGTATATGTGGAAATACCATAATAAAAGAGCCAAGAGCTAACATCTGTTTTGTGTGATGAATGTATGCTTATATTTATCATCTTTTCAATAGCTATTGTTATGCTTAATGAATGAGTTGTTATATTTCCTACGTATTCACAAATGACAGTATATTGCAGTTACAATTATAACAATAGTTCAATATTCAGCTCCCTTATCTCACACTCAATCCTAGGCTGTAAACACATGAGTCTTACATCCACCCATTAAAGCTATCTCGGGTGAGATAGTGCAACACATTCTATGTGTTGCGTTGCCTTCTGGTTTACCAGGAGGGCCGATAGTTTTAGAGGCTTTATTGGAAACCCGACAGACATGAACCCTGGGTCAATAAACTTAGACAATGGGTAGAAGAAGGAAGTAAACCAACATATTTTTTTTTTATATTTTTTTTATTGTGTTTTGATATAATGATTGCATTAATGCAATGCCCAACGATTTACACTTCTATTATTCGTAACAATGTAAATCATCCATATATCAATCAATCAAGTGAGCAACATTTTACAACATTCAATAATGAAATACAATAAGAAACCCATTTTATGATATATGAATAAGAGATCCATTGTCATACAAAATGGGATAATGTTGAGGTCCACAATAATCAAAATGAAACCAATATGTAATTTTTACACTTATTGGTAACATGTCCTACTATAATTGGAAAATTATGTCAAGTACATTAAACAAAATCCATGATTTTCACAGACAAATATTCCAAAACATGCAACTTGTAGTAACATTCAATTATATTGATTGCCATTCATCACTTTAAATGTTGTGATCACTCGAGTTGTGTGCATGCCTCATTAATTATCACTTTTAGGTGATATTCCACTTTCGTTATTTAAACTAATTTTTTCTTCATCAACTAGTTTTTGATGCTCTGCACATTCATGTTCCATCTACAATGATAGCATTAAAGTGCAATAAGTAAATTTACATTTAAATATATAGCAGAATATACATGATTGCGTAAATAAAAAAGTGTACCATAGAAATGAGTGATTTGTAAAAAATACACATGCTTTCAAATTCATGTTGCATATTGTGCATCAAAAGCTCTTATGTTGGTTTCTCTCCATACTTTGTTTAATATGCCATGACAAAGCATAAACGATATAATTATTATAAATTTTTCTTATTGTTCCATTAATTATAAAACAAGGGAAGTTAAGCAACATAACTACTTTCAAATTGTTCAAATAAACTTTGATACTTCAACATATACTTACAAGCCTTAACCCAATGTTGATCAATTCATCGATTGACTATTGTTTGTATGTTATAACCTATTAGAAGGCATCCATAAATGAGTGCAAATTGATTATTTAAATATAAATATCACAACAAATATTAAATCTTAAGTAAGCCCACAAATGTAAGTACTCACAAACTTTGCGATCAACCATTTTCTTCCTTGTTGTCCAATACTACATATGGTGTAGAAGTTTGTCGAGGAGTTATGATAGTACGGATAAAATCGACCATACCCTCTGACATTACTAAGTAATTATCAAAATTTCATTATTTTTTTTCCTAGTTCCCCAACATTCAATGGCCTTTTGATGGAGTCCAATCATTGTCGGCATTCTGACTCCTATTCTATGGTTACTGCAAGGGCTGCATGGTTCCCCATCATCAAATGTAGATCATATAGGCATGTTTATAAACCCATGAGATATAACAACTCACTCATGGACCTATAAATACATGTAAAGCTAATTATGATCAAGTTATGTAACCACCCTATGGATCGAGGTTGTCCCTACGAGGATCCTATAAATATATAGGCATTATCTAAATGTTCTACGTTTTTTCATTTTTTTCGTCGGAATTAGGTGATATAAAGGTTGTAATTAGTAGAGTGATAGGAAAGGAGAGGATTTTCAAAGAGACATTAGGAGGAATGTTCAGAGAGAAAAAATGTCTAGGACCTATATTTCATTTTGTGATTTGAGAATTTCTGTGAGATCTTTCTGTACAAAAATTCTACGATGAGGATCTTTTAATGACGATTAATTGTATGTGAACATGAGAAAATAATCATTAAGCATTTCATATGAACATGAGAAAATTGTCATAATTATGCGCATATGAACAATTAAACCTCTACTTAATCATAGAGAATGCAATCAAAACTCACACATATAATTTGACACCCATGTGTCAACGAAGTTTACTAGACTTTGGTAGCTACATCTTTGAATCCAATTGCAATATGACTCACTTTCTTATCCTTCCTTTAGTAGGGCTGAAACCTTCTCACAAATTGTGGCATCCATACAGAGCGAAAATCTCAGAGAAGCCTTCTCTTGTACAAGAGAACTTAAGGCTCTCACATGAGTGACATTTCTTTATACACTAGAAGGACTACATTCCTCACCATGCAATCTCTCTCTCCAAGGAGCATAAAGTTCCTCCATAAAGGGATCCATAAAAGTATGAAACCCAAATATTACATAAGGATTTTATATATTTTCCTTAGCTCCTTAGTTCAAGGAGACAAGATCCAAAAATATAGGATCTAATAACAACTCAAGGAAAAAATGAGAAAACATATCAACCAACCTATGAGACCCTGAACTTCCCCTTGAGACCAGGAAACCACTTGTGATAAAATGAGGAAGAATCCCAAACCAACCTATGAGACTCTCATTCTCTTCTTGAGAATAGAAAAAATAGTTGTTTGGTGGATTCTCCCACAAAACTCATTTCCCCTTAAAACTAGGAAACTCATTTGTGAGTTCTATTCTCACACTTAACTAATTTTCATTTTTACAAATTAAATGAAAAATACATGAGTAGTTTCCACTCACTTCAAGTATTAATAATTTTTCCAATTTGAATGAATAATACATGAGCTTCTCACACTCATTTAAATTATTAATCATTCTTACAATTTAAATGAAACATTAATCATTCTTTTTTAAACTTTATCACCTATCATCAATTAACATTTTAATGATCTTCTCCATGGTGTGAAAAGTAATGAATCCCTATGTGGATATCCTCCTGGATCATACCTCCCCCCAAAAATCACTTTTTGTTCTCCAGAAGTATAGAGAGAAACTTGAATATCCACTACCAACTCTTAAGAAGAGTCTTACACTCCATGATGCACTTCCACACTACTTGATATGCATAACAATTGTCTTCGAAAGGCCACACCCTTATTCTTCTTCACCTTTGTGCTTTGTGATGAGGATGTCGATGCCAACACTTACACATTTGTAGTTGATTCCTTGATCTGCATAACAATGTCTCTGAAAGGCCACACCCTTATTCTCCTTCAGATTTGTACTTTAGAATGAGGATGTCAATGCCAACACTTGCATCAATGAAAATCTATAGCTGATAATAGATGATCACAATTTTTCAATTTTGAAAGCAATACCATACTTTCAATGATTTTATAAAACACTCATGGATAAGTTTACAATGATTTCCAAAACAAGCCTAGGAAAAACAATTCCTCTCACTCCATAGTGGATACAAGACCCATTACAATGTTACCAAAAAGGATTAACAAGGTTTAGGCATAGAAAAAAATGCCTCTCACTCTCATCATTACTTTCAAGAGTGGCTAATTACAACCTTTTACATCATTAACATTAAGGTGAATAACCCCAAATATGCACTAGTGGTAACTCTATGTTTTTTAAACCCCCCATTACAAACATGTGTAACACAATAAATAAGGAAAATGTCAGCATCGTCACACATGTCTCGTAATTATGAGACTTTTGTCTATAAACATGACTAATTTCGGTTGAAGTGTCAAACTTTCCTCTTACTGCACCATCTCGATTTGTGTGCAAGTCTCAAACAATGAATTTCCTGCAATAATTCAAATCTTGCTGCCTTGCTGCAACACTCAAAGATCACCATAATCTGCAACATACATTCATCCTCTTGCAATTTCCAAAAAGAGGAAAAAATCATAAATGCATGAAACTTAGATTGGGTTTCATTCCAAGGCGCTCAAATGGTTGCTCAACTCTCAATGGACATATTACCAACATGTCCGTCTTGTCATTCTACAACTTTTGACTCTAAACACAACCCTGTTCTGAATGGTGCAACTTGCCTCAAAAAACATGCCAAGAAGACATGGGCTTGGTCATAGCCTTCAATTTACGCTGCTCGAATCCAAATTCTAACTGCACCATTGAATCTGGCTCAAACAATCATGTAAAAATGACTATAATTTCGTCAAATTATGTCACTGTCACTTCTGGACTCCTCTTAGGCTCCCTGCCTCGATCTATGTGCCCACACAAGGTCGTACCTATAAAATATATGCACAGATGCATTGAAATTCATGCCATAATTTGCATGCCCAAGCTATCCTGTCTGATGGAAAATTGGACGTTTAAAATAATTGTGAGGGTGGATAAACCAATGTAGCACCTTTGGCGGGTTGGTTAGCAGAGGTTGCTAACTTTGGGGGAGGTCTTGGGGTCAAACCCCATGGCCTAAACATATGGAATATAACAATTATATGTTTTAAATATGGGTGCCAAATTAATACTCCAGCTCCATTGGTTGGTTGCATGTATATCCCGGCTGGGACTGGGCGGTCCAGTGACCAGATTCGGCATCGGTTGGTCTAACCCTTTTACCAATTGAAACATTCCACCAAAAATTTGGTTCCGTTGGTTTGGACTAGGACTGGTCTAGTCACCAGGTCTAGCATCAACCAGTCTCGTCAACCTTTTTTTTTTAATTTAAATTCTTGGACCCTAAACTCATTGGGGATTCAAGGAGTTCCATGTGGCACCCCATGATTGGTCCATGTGGCACTCTATAATCGGTTAGTCAATGCCCAGTCAATAGTCTAGTGGTGGTATAGTCAACACCTACATTAGTGACCCAGTCAACATCTAGTCAACTGACATGTAACCTGCCACGTCAACGTCGTACTACCACATCAACATTTCGTACGGTCCAATCACTTTGCGAATGTCATCACTGTACAACCACATCAATCGATGCATCAATGTTCATACTACCATGTCATTTTTTATACAACCACATCACTCTACCACATCAACGATGTACTACCTATTGATTCGACACATCACCTGTTGTGTCAATGCCATACTATCACATCATCCTTCTGTACGGTCTAGTCACTCTACTGACATCATGATCGTACAACCACATAAGACGACATGTAAATATTTTTACTACCACATGGTGTCCATACGGATGCCACATGGCATCCTATGGTGCTACCATGTCAACATGCCGACATCAACACTATACGGACTTCACCATATTTTCCTATTTGCTGAAAATTTTAGATGACCATAACGTTTGCATTTGGATTCCATTTGAGGTGTCATTTGTGCCATTAGAAATCTCTCATCAAGCTCTTGAACTTGGTGTTGTTTTCAATGAATTCTATGCACATTGATTTTTGGCCATTTTTTTTCAACTGAGGAGGATCCAACCTCCAACTAGATAGACTCTAGTACAAGATTCTTTCTTGGTGTACCACGAAGCTCGAGGTGAAGCTTCCAAAATTTCCTGATCCAATGACCACTCATTTGGCAGTGAGTGCAATAGTTGCATGTCTTCATATCCTTTTTGCCTTCACTGTAAGGATCTTTCCTCTTCCAGTGCTTTGCAACACTCTTGTTTTCCCATGCTATTTGAGGAGACTTTAATTTCCTCTGAAATCTCATACTAGATCTATCACTTTCATACAATGATGTGCCATCATTTTTCTTATATGGTTTTGGTGATGATCTCAACTTTGTACTTGAAGAATCCTTTGGTTCTACTGCTTTTGAGCATTCTCTTTCACCATATCCCAATCCTACATATCGGGTTCTTCCGTCAACCTCAAGTGGTTGAATGATTCCTTGGAAATTAATACCAAGAACTCCTCCTTTATACCCCATCTTCCTCAACAACTTCAAGCCAATGCCCTTGGTGTGCCTTTCAAAAACTTCAAAAAAGTCATCCTCATTAATTAGGGAAGGAATTGAACATGGAGAATCCTTTACCTCCATTCCTATTTGTGACACTTAGTCTTCTCCTGAAGTTTGGCCAACTGCTCCTCCTGGTTGGATGAAGTTGTAGATGAGGATTCTAGGAAACCACCTTAGTTACTTGGTGTCTAGAGAGCATCCTCTATTATCTGCCAATATGTGAAACCATCAACACTTTCATGATAAGAACCATAACTAGTATACTTGTCATGGCCAAAAGTTGGTATGACCTTGGAGGAACTTTATGCTTCTCCTGTAGTAGAGCATTCCCCAACTTGCTCCTCCATAGCTTGTAGCTGCAGTCATAGTTTGCTATTTTATTCTTCATATTCTTGAAGCAACCTCCTCAATTCAAGGTTCTATGCTTGAATGGTCTGGTTGATTTCTTCAAGCTCACGAAGCCATGCTTTCATCTTATCCTTTCCCATGATTATATTCACAATATGCAAAATTGGTTAGACCTTCTCCGATACCACTTGATCTAGGAATTTTTTTGAGATCTTTCTCTAGAAAAATTCCACGACGAGGATATTTTACTGACACTTAATTACATGTGAACATGAGAAAATAATCATTAAGCATTGCATATGAACATGATCAAATTGTCATCATTATGTGGATATGTGCAGTTAAACCTCTACTTAATCAAGTGAGAATGCAATAAAAAATCACAAATATAATTTGACACCCATGTGTTAACAAAGTTCACCATACTCTGTTGAAAACATCACTGGATCTGATTGGAATACAAATCACTTTATTATATTTCCTTTAGCATGTTTGAAAGCTTATCACAAAATGTGGCACATGCTCCATCTAGGGCGGAAATCCCAGAGCAACCTTCTCTTGTACAAGAGAACTTAAGGATCTCACATGAGTGGAATTTCTTTAGTCACTGGAAGGACTACATTCCTCACCATGAAAGCTCTCTCTCCAAGGGGCCTAAAGTTCCTCCATAAAGGGATCCATAAAAGGATGAAACCCAGAGCTTACATAAGGAGTTTATATAGTTTCCTTAGCTCCATAATTAAAGGACAGAAGATACACAAATTTAGGTTCAACTCAAGGATAAAAATGAGAAAGCATCTCAACCAACCTATGAGACCCTTAACTTCCCCTTGAGACTAGGAAACCACTTGTGATAAAACGAGGAATAATCTGAAACCAAACTATGCGACTCTCATCCTCTTCTTGAGAATAGAAAAAGTAGTTGTGAGGTGGATTCTCACACAAAACTAATTTCCCCTTAAAACTAGGAAACTAATTTGTGAGTTGGATTCTCACACTTAACTAATTTATCTTTTTACAAATTAAATGAAAAATACATGAGTAGTTTCCACTCACTTCAAGTATTTATCATTTTTCCAATTTGAATGAATAATACATGGGCTTATCACACTCATTTAAAGTATTAATCATTATTACAATTTAAATGAAACGTTAATAATTCCTTTTTAAACTTTGTCACCTATCATCAATTAACATTTTAATGATCTTCTCCATGGTGTGCAAAGTAATGAATCCTTGTGTGGAGATCCTCTTGGATCACTTTTTCAGTTAGTTTCGTAAGGGAGACTATAACTATCATGTCCGTCATGTAAAGATCCTACAATTATGATGAATTAAAGTAATATAAATACCATTTTGACTCATACTTTTCTTATACGCGATGCTTGTTGTGATATTTAATGTTTTTCTTTAATCTTTAAGAGATATTTAATGCATCTTTATAAAATTGTCTAAATCTACCTATAGGAAATTCAGAAGGCATGGATAAGAGGGGGAAATTTAGGGGTGGTTTGTTCTAAACTATGGAAGGAGAACTAGGGTGCCAAGAAGAGGAAACAAGTCCATTTATTTCACACACACACACACACACACACACACACACACACACACAGATATATGAATGAGCTTGTGTTTGGTAAATAGTTGACAATTGAAGGGTTTGTTGGAGTGAACAATTCCCCTATTAAAAGTTCCTTAGAATCCATCTACCTTTATTTCTCCGGGCTCAGTCATATCCTTCAAAAAATGATCTTTGAAAAGGTTTATTGATGTGAATAAACCTGACATCCTCCTCCTATAAGAGACAATGTCAAATGGGGATAAAATAGTTAACGATCTAAGAAAATTGCTTGGGGGTTAGAAGTTTAAAATATTTGATGCTAGAGGAAGGTACATGGGGTTCATTAGAAAATTTGCACATCTATTTATACCTTTGTTCGTGCAATTGGAAAATTAATGTTGAAATGTTTTTTAATAGTGAGAGGGGGGGGGGTGTGAATCAATATTGCTTATTTTTCACAATTTTTCACAATTTTAATTATTAAAATTATTAACCATAACAATTGATCAACAAGAAAATAATGTACACATAATTTTAAATGTAACAATCATAAAATTTATAYTTATTTTACAAGTTACAACTTGTAGGAGACACCAATCTCCCTTATTTTGAGCACCAACTCAAGGAGACACCAATCCCATGTTTTCAAGCATCAACTTGAGGAAGTTGCAACTCCTTGTAGATCAGGATCCAACCCGTAGAGGACTCCAATCCTCTGTTTTGAAGAACCAACTTGAGGAAGATGAAACTCCCTATTTTTTAGGCTCCAACCTATAGGGGAATCCAATACTCCCTTGATCCTCCCTTCCACCCCCACTTCATGTGTTTGTTTCAGGTTCAATTTCTTCCTTGGTCTATGCCTATGCTTTGATCTTCTGATTTATCTCACAGAGACACTTTCCTTTCACCATATATTTATGTCTATATAGTATTATAAAAGGTGTATGACATTGAGACAATGTGTCTCTTTTTAAAAGAGAAAATGAACCAATGTGCCTTTTCATTTTATTAATAAAATAACAATAATGTTGATACTCCTATTTTCATTAAAAATTGGATTTAATTCAAACGACTTCAAATCTCTTGTAAATTGTTCAACATTTATCCCTTCATGTCCCAAAAGATTTTTAGCAACAATGGAATGGAAGGGTGATAATATTTTGTTTGTAATTGTTCTTGAATAAACCCAGACCCCAAGGAGTTAACTAGATTAGAACTTTGAATTTTCTCTTGAGTGCATTTCCTGTACTGTCATGGTGGATGGGTGATAACAATTAGCACCCATCCACCGTGACAGTACATGACCAAACGTTTGGTCCTATGGTGTATGGGTGCTAATTGTTAGAATCCATTAGCACCCATCCACATTAGAACCCATTAGCACCCATATGTACTATCATAGGACCAAACATTGTTGAGAACAATTTAGACAATTAGGCACAAGGCCTATTTTATACACTTAACCTGAAGAAATTTATTTATTTCACCAAATTACCATGCCCTGTAACCAAGAGTTATCCTAGTTAGCACTTACCTCATCACAAAGTCATATTTACCATATGACCTTGACCTGTGACCGAGATCAGGCACATATAAGGCTTATCTATGCTTTAATCAAATCAATGATTGGGTTTTAATCATCGGTTGAGTGGACGATACATGCTTATCCGGGCACTTTAAATAAATCAACAGTTAGCTTTTAATAATCTGTTGAGTGGATGATCCTCAATGATTTCACAAATGAAATATGGAACCATGATAATCCCAAGTCAAAACACTATAACATTGAACGATGACACATGGATAATTAAATTTAGCATAATATACTTTTCGTGTCTTCCCTCTTCCATTAACTTTCACATGTTTTTGAAATGTGAATTAGATTAGGGTCATCTGATCATGCTTATACTCGATCATCGACAATTTGGTTTTAATCACCAGTTGAATGGGAGGTTTGACTAGATTAGATGGTTTTGGTTTTTCTTCTCTCCATGATTTGACGATTCCTATTTATTCACATTATTGGAGGCAACAAATTTCATAGTAAGTCTTATACGCCCTGAGAGAATATCTCGGGCCTTTCTTTCATTCACCTTGAAAATGTATGACAGTGATCTAATGATCATAATGAGACCCTTGGTGATTTCTTGCATTTTTCTCACACCTATAACGATGATCAGAGCATCAATCCTTATACCAAAAGGAGAACGATTGTAAACTTTAGTTTCTCAAACCTTGTATCATGGTAAATTTTTTCCTTTGAAAACCCTATAGAGATGATGTATTTGCTGAATCAATGATAGTCCAAGATGTCTAATAGAGACTTGTATACTAGACCCTTGACATCTATTGCATTTCAATGAAATACCAGACTTTGATTCTTTCTTCTTTGTATTTAGAGAACAATAACTTCTTTTTGAGGTTCCATTGTAATGGTCTTCCAATGATACCTTCATGGAGTGAACAATAACCTCAGCTCTTTTTCTGTTCCATTGCTTGTTCTATGAATGGATGCTAACATATTCCATAGGTGTTTACTGGGACATTAATATCAATGCATCAAGCCCACACATGATTTTAACATATTTATAGACAATGTTATCCCTCTTTGACATTAGTGCCAATTCCATAACACCATGTCCAACATTTTCCCCCTTTTTACATCAATGCCAACAGCATGACATCAATGTCAACACCATAACACCATAACACCATGTCCAACATTTTTCCCCTTTAGCATTGATGGAAACAAAGTAAAAACTCCTTATTTTAATTGAGTTTTACTATTTATTCTCCCCCTTTGACAGCAATGGAAAAAGGGATACCTCTTTTATCCCCCTGAGGTTATACTCTCCTTGTCCATGTACTCCTTTTCTGATGAAGTTGTGCAGTTTTAATTAGATATGGAGATTACCCCCAATTTTTGTGTAAGGTTTTAAAAAGTACTTTTAGGGAGAGGTTTTGTGAATACATCTGCAATTTGTTCTTTAGTATCCACATATTCGACTTCACAAATTTTTAGAGAATTTTTTTCCTTTATAAAATGAAATTTGATTGGGATATGCTTGGTTTTTGAGTGCATGACATGATTTTTAAAAAGGTTTATAACACTGGTATTGTCACAGTTAATAATAATTGGATGATCCAATTTACTTGTAAGTCTTGTAGAGTTTGTTTCATCCAAATTACTTGAGTGCAGTAGGAGACATCATCAATATACTCAACTCTTGTTGTATATAGTGATATGGAGGGTTGCTTTTTACTTAGCCATGACACAAGACATTTTCCTAGGAATAATGCTCATCCATTGGTGCTCTTTATGTCATCAATACCTCGTGCCCAATCTGCATCAGTATATGTAGTTAATGTGAAGTCTTCTTCTTTTGGATACCATAATACAAAATCCAAGGTTCCTTTGAGATATCTAAAAATCCTTTTAACTTCCTTCATATCTATCTCTTTAGGTGAAGATTGAAATTTGGCCACTAATCCTACAACTTGCATGATATCTGGTCTTGTTTCTATTGCATATAACAGGCTACCGATCATTGATCCATACATGGTTTGGTCCACTTTTAGGGATCCATCATCTTTGCTTAGTTTTCATCCTTTAATCATAGGGTTTCTCATAGGTTTGCAATGTTCCATTTGAAATTTACTCAACATTTCTTTAATGTATTTTTTATGAGATATGAATATGCCTTTGTCTAATTGTGAGACTTGTAATCCCAAGAAGAATGTCAGTTCACCAATAATCAACATTTTGGATTCTTTTTTCATTTATGTAGAAAATTTATTGATTAGAAGGTTTAAATTACTTTCGAAGATGATATCATCCACATATAATACAATAATAATCATATTTTGATTTTCAATCTTACTATAAATATTGCTATCAATAGCTCCTCTTTTGTATCCTTGCTGATGTAGATGACTATCAAGTATTGAAAACCATGCTTTGGGAGCTTGTTTGAGAGCATATAATGGTTTATTTAATTTACAAAGATAGTCTTGGTTCTTTGATAACATAAATCCTTTAGGTTGTTCTATATAAACTTATTCTTCTAAATTTCCATTTAAGAATGTTGATTTGACATCCATTTGATATATTTTAAAGTTTTTAAAGCATGAAAATTCCAAGAACATTATGATAACTTCTAATCTGGATACTGGGGAAAATGTTTCCTCAAAGTCAATCCCTTATACTTGAGCATATCCTTTGCACACGAATCTTGCCTTATTCCTTATAACTTGACCATGTTCATTAAATTTATTTTTAAATATCGATTTGGTCCCTACCACATTTTTGTCTTTTGGTCTTGGTACAAGTTCCCAGGTCTATTTTTTCTCGATTTGATCAAGATATTCATTCATGGCTTTGATCTCGTCTTCATCTTTGTTGGCTTGTGAAAATGTTTTGGGTTCTATTAGGGAGATTAATGCTTGTTCTATTTCATATGTTAGTTTTCTTCTTGTTTCAACTCCAACACTTTTGTTCCCAAGGATTTGAATTTCATGATGATTTCTTTGTACTCTCCTTGATGGTGCTTTTGAATCTTGTCTTGGGAATTCTTCCTCTTCTTAACTTTGTGATTCTTATTCTTGTATTTCTTTAGTTTCTTCTTCTTCTTTCATCAAATTGTGAATTATCTTGAGATTTGATTCTTCTTGATTTAAAATCATCCACTTTCACATTTGCACTTTCCACAATTTTGTGCAGCCTCAGTTTATAGCATCTGTAGGCGTTTTTGTTGAATGGGTAACCAAGAAATATGAATGGGTAACCAAGAAATATGCCTTCATCAGATCTGGAATAAAATTTCCCTAGGTTATCATCACTTCTCTTAATATAGCATTTTCTCCCAAAGAATTTGAAGTGTTTGGCTGATGTTGGTTGGCCAAACCATAATACATATGGTGTCTTGCAATGGTTGACTATAAGTTGTGATGTATTAAGTATGTACAATGTTGTATACAATGCTTCTCTCCAATATATATTTGGGAGTTTTGCTTCATTTAACATGGTTCTGTCTTCTTCTTGAACAATTCTATTTTTCCTTTCAGCAACTCCATTTTGTTGGGGATTTCTTGGAGCTGAAAAGTGTCTTTTAATTCCATGAGTTTCACAAAACTTGTTGAAATAAATTGAGGTAAATTCCCCTCCATTATATAATCTTAGGCACTTTGTTTTGAGATCAGTCTCATTTTCAACATGTGCTTTGAATATTTTAAAATTTTAAAATTCTTTTGATTTTTCTTTGAGAAATGATACCCAAGTCATTGTTGTATAATCATCATTGAATAGGATGGAGTAATGTTCACCTTGTATGATTTTAGTTATAGTAGGTCCACATAGGTTAGTATTAACAAGTTCTAATTGTTTTGATGTAGATTATTGTTTTGTCTTGATTCTTACTTTTGTCTATTTTCCATGTTGGCAGTGCTTACAATTTTGTTTTGAAGGTTTTATAATCTTTGACATATCTTTCACAACTTCCTTTTTACTAAATTTTATAAAATTATCAAATCCTATATGTGTCTCATTCTTCTGTTCCACAACCAACTTTCATCTACTTGACCCATGCAACATTTTTCTTCTTCTCCTATGTTTAAGATATATACATCGCTTGGTGTCCTTAGGGCAATAACCACTAATTTTCCTGAAACTTCTTTTCTAATTTCACATTTTTTAGAGTCAAATATGAGTATGTCCTTGATCACATGTTTGGCTCACACTAAACATATTAGGATTCAAATTCTCAACTAATATCACATTTTCTTCTTTAGCTCTGTTATTTCCCAAAATGACTGTATGCCTTCCAAGTATCTTGGCAGAGACATCATCTCCAAATGTAACCCTTCCTTGTTCTTTCCTTTTCAAACTGAGGAATTTTTCTTGATCTCCTGTCATATAATTTGAACATCCACTGTCAATATACCATTGGATTCTTTTATTTTTAGCATATAAGGCTACCTTACACTCTGTCTCGTTTTCTTTCCATGTCTTTTAATGCTTTTCTTCTTGAATGTTGGAAGTCTTCATGGGATGCTTTGGTATTCTACAATCACTAGTTGTGTGACCATAATTGTTGTATTTGTAACATTCAACATTGTAATCTTTGTTGGAGATAATTCAAACACACCTAGGATTTATTTTTCCTAAGGTTTTCCCTATGTTTATTTGTCATTATCCACTCTCCCACATTTTAGGGAGAATATTCATTTTCCTACATTCTAGGGGAATATTCTATTCAGTTCACAGTTCAGTTGGATGAGTTGAGTGGAGTCTTGATGCCACATTGGTTCCATAACCATGAAACATTGGGATCATCATTGCTAATGCGCATTTTCCTTGGTATTATCACCAAAGTGGCACATTACTAATGCTTTCAGTCAATTAATTGAGGATTGAGAGGCTAGTTGACTTATACAAGGTGGCAATTAAATCCTGTAACTGTCGATGTGTGTTTAGATCACTATAGACCACCACTATGGTGCATTGGATTCTCTTATAGTGCACATTAGTTTAGTTATAAAGATTATATCATGTGTAAATTATCATTCATTCATTCAGTTAATACAATTCTTTGATTCTCTCTCTCTCATTTCCATCTTTTCTCATTTTTCTGCAAACTATATGTCCTTTGCTAGATAGATCTTATATGTGCAGGTTCATCCACATTTACATGGTATCAGAGCCGACAAATTTCTAGGAAAAAGACACACTATACTCTTTTTTTAGGTACCGAAGATTGAAGACAACGGGAAAATGGAATTTCCAAAAGAATTGATTCTTACACCGTACAATTTCTTTGCATGGAAGCACAAGATGGAATTGCATCTTCGAAGAAGAGGATTATACAGGTTAACCATGGGCACAAAAACCAAACCGACATCAATCATTGTAAAATACAAGTATTTGAATCAGATGGATGAAGCGTATGGAACTATTTGCAGTCTCATTTCTCCTGAACTCCTCTTTCACATATCCTCCTATAAAACCCCTAATGAAGTCTGGACCACCATGAAAGGAATTTTTGGAAAAAAAGGATGGTATGAGGGGACACATGCTTGAGGTGGAATTTCTCACTTTGGATCCAAAAACCTTCGAAAATATCCAAGATTGCTTTACTAAATATAAGGATTTGTTGTTGCAACTCAAGGCTTGCGGGGTTGATAAATATAAGGAGGAGAGACAAATGGTTCTTACCATTATTTTCAAAATTGGTCCAAAATACTCAGTGTTTGTATCCACATTTCATTTAGTTAGTCTCGCCTTTGGATCCACTTGGACCATGCCCTCTCTTGAGGTCTTTATCGTGTCTCTGATGCAAGAGAAAACCAAGCTCATCAACATGGGAAAAATCAAAGGCTCAAAGGCACATGCACTTTCTACGCAAGATGGTAATAATCACCAAAATAAGAAATCTAAAAACAAAGACAAAGGGAAGGCGCATGAAAATCCAAAGAAGGAAGGGCACTCAAAACCCTTCAACGATTCCTCCAGATCAAAAGGTGGAAAGGGAAGAAAAGGAGAGAAATGCACTTACTGCCAATGAGGATTCCATCCATAATCTGCATGCATGCAGAAACATATAGATCAAATGGCACAAATATTTTAGCAAAAAAACCTTGGAGATCACATCCTCGAGGGTTCCAAGAAGAAGAAGACAGAAGATCAAAACCTCAACAAAGGCAATTCTAGCCATGCTTTGACTGCCATTAACTTATTTCACGATGCTTGGATTATAGATTCAGGTGCATCTCACCACATGGAATCCAAAAATGAAGTATAGTCTTCATTGGAAACATTCAAAGCTCCTCCTATTCTGATGGGGGATGAATATCCAGTCAAAGTCATCGACAAAGGGAGAGTTGAACTCACAAATGGGAGCTTCAAGAATGTGCTACACGTTCCCAAATTCTCTGTCAATCTTCTCTCCTTGTATCATATGAAAAAATCCTGCAATGGGAAGAGAGTAATATTCACACCTGATGCAGTGGATATATATCACATGCAAACCGATTCCAAAGTTTCTACTGGTGAGGTAAATCACCAATCCAGACTCTACACATTTTCTGAATTTATTGAACCATATTTTGCATTACTACTTACACATGCTGATGAAAGTAGTAGGATATGGCACGAAAGGTTCGGGCATTTAAATTTCATATGAATGCAACAAATTAACAAGAAGGGAATGGTTTAAGTTCTACCGAATATCCACTTCTCCAAAGGAATTTGTGAGGGATGTGTCCTTGGA
>JASDQU010371860.1:228664-241513 GCA_032191745.1 Picea mariana | reverse complement strand
CCATGGTCATTAACCGATTTAGTTGCTACTGTATTGCACCTCATTCTGTCATTTGTGTAATTGCTGCTACGCGCAAGCTTGGTACTAGAAATTCTAATGGCACCACTGCTTATTCATCGTAAACTAGTTTAAATGGTGTGTTCCCTGTCAAATTTTTTCACGTAGTCCTATAGGCCCATAATATTGTTGGTACTTTGAGGTCCCAATCATACCTGTTAACATTACAGATCTTCATCAACGCGTTCTCCAGGATTTTGTCAAATGCTTCTGTAGTTCCATTTGTGTGTGGGTGATATGGTGTGATTTTCTGGTGATGGACTTCAAACTCTTTAGTCATAGCACTGATGGTGTTGTTTATGAAGTGCGTGCTTTAGTTACTCATCAAAATTCTTGGGCACCCAAATCGAGTGATGACTTGTTCAAATAAAAAGTGTGTTGTTGTTTATGCATTGCAATCCTTCACTGGTGCAGCCTCCGCCCATCTTGTTAGGTACTCCGTCGCGGTGATAATGTACCTAGCTCGTGTTCTTTTTGTTCGTGGGTTAATTGGTCCTACAAATTCTATTTCCCATTTTTCGAATGCTTGAAATGTTACTTGTGGTCATAATGGCATCTCGTCCCTTCTGTTGGGTCTGCCTAGCCTTTAACAGATGTCGCATGTTTGAAAATACTCCTTCGAGTTTCTGTGAATTGTTGGCCACCATAGTCCTACGGGCAATACCTTTTGCATGGTAGCTTTGCCAACATAATTCCCTCCTACCATTCTTTTGTGGGCTTCTGCTAAAACTCTTTGTCTTTCGTGTTCTAACACATATCTTCGCAAGATGCTATCTACGCCCATTTTGCATAGGTGTCCTGCAATTAGTTGATAGTCGGCAGCGCGGAATACCAAGTTTTTCTTCTACGCGGTGTTATATTCTTGTGGTGAAATACCCGTTCTCAAGTACTGAATGATATCTGTGAAATTTTCATCAGCGATCTGTACTAAAAATAACTGTGCATCTCGAAAGTTATCCTCTAAATTCGTGGGTTCTTCTCCATTTGTGACTCTTGATAGGTGGTCAGGGCCTGCATTCAATTTTCCTGGCTTCACTATTACATCAAAGTCAAATTATTGAAATAGTAGTAACCAACGACATATTCTCTTCCCCCAACACTGGCTTGTTGACTAGGTTTTTCAGGGCTAAGTGATCTTTGAACATCTTAAATTGTTTTCCCAATAAGTAGTGTCTGAACTTTTGCAGTGCATAGACCATAGCTAGGCTTCCCTTTCTGTAGTGTTATAGTTCTTCTCTGATTCTAAAAACTTCCTGCTCGCAAATGCTATCGGGTGATCCAACTCTCCTTCTCCTGGCCATGCCAAGATAGCTCCAAGTGCTATAGCTGACGCATCTACATGCATTTGGAATGTCTTCTCCCAGTCTTGAAATACTAATATTGGCGCGGTAACCATATTTTCCTTCAGGGTATCCAGACCATGTTGACACTCATCGTTCCATTGGAACTTTGTGTCCTTTCTTGACAGCTTTTCCATTGGTGCAGTGATATGCGCATATCCTTTGATAAATTTCCTGTAGTATCACGTATGTCTCAACATCGCTTTTAGCTGATGGAGTGTTTTTGGTGGTTGTAAGTTAACAATTACTTCAATCTTTGTGGGATCGAATAATAAACCTTGTTTACATACTATATGGCCCAATAGTATCCCAAATGGTGTTTTGAATATGCATTTATTTATGTTCAGTGATATCTGTCATTGCCTACATCTTTCTAACATCAGGCGTAACACTTCTACATGGTCTTTCAAAAAACTATAGACTGTCCAATCATCCAAGTAAACTTCTAGGAACTGGTTGATGAATTCCTTAAACACAACAATGACTACTTTGGAAATAATTGTTGGTGCATTCTTCAGTCCAAATGGCATGACTGTGTATTGGTAGGATCCCCATTCTATCACAAGCATGGTCTAGTATTTGTCTTCTTGTGCTATCTTGATATGATGATAGCCTAAGAATCCATCAGTAAATGAGTAAGATTCATGTCCACCTACGTTTTCTAACACTTCGTACGTGAACGGTGTAGGGAATGGGTCATGTAGGAATGCACCGTTCAATTTCCTCAAGTTGATGCATATCCTGATCCCTCCTTGTTTCTTGTCCTGAACTACCATCGAGCTTATCCATTATGATTCTTCAACTGGTTGTATGATGCATGCTTTGAGCATCCTATCGATCTCAACTTTGACTTTCTGCTTATATATTGGGTTTAATCTATATGGTCATTGTCTAATCGATCTCTCTTCAGGTCTGAGTGGTATCTTCATTTCTCCTAGATCTTCGGCTATACCCTTCATCTCTATAAATGTTGCGGGGAACCGGTCACTGTATTCATGCAGCAACTCTATTAATAATGAAACTCTGTTATGATTTCCATTGTTTTTTCATCCCAGTAGTCTGCAATGTTGGCCATATTTTGATTATTGACTGTCCCAATGTTGAATTTCTTTACTTTGATTGGCGCGGAAATGACTTATGATTCTATGGGTGGTCCTTCCACCTCTATTTCTCCTTTCTCTTCTTCAATCTGAATATCATGCAAATCATCTTCATCCAGTGCTTCCTCTTGTACATGGTAACATGACAATAGTGCCTTAACAGTCTTTTTATTCTGTTGTTATTATTCTGTGATCAATTCTACTTCTAGTGCTTTGATGAATATCACTCTTATTCATTTAAGCACGACATTTATGTTGGGGTTCTCATGCTCGAATGAGAAAGTGACTATAAAATTTTGTTGCAATGTTGTCCAAGTTGTAGTTCTTTTGTGCAATCCTGGTCTGTATACCAATTCACTAGTATACCCTCTAAAGTGTGTATAAAATTATGAGGCCATTCCTCTGGGGGTGTCATTTTCCACAACATTCTACACTTCTCCAAGTGTTTCATTGGTGCCCCTTGTCCATCATACATATGTTTCTTGTTATTTTTCATTTTTGCGTCGAACCTTATTCGCAGTAATCACTTGCATTGGTACCAATCTGTGATTGTCTCTTTGTGTGTGCCCCACCATCTTGCGAATGTGGCCTTGACTGCTAAATCAAGTGCTAACAGTCTCTGGTTCTCTAACAATGCATCTTTATATTGTGTCAAGAATGTTTCCAAATCGTTTATTCCATGGAAACTGGGTGGTTCCCTAATTTTTGTGCCTACCCATCTTACTGCACAATCTATTCATGCACATCTTCTCATGGAAACTTCATGTAGCCTTTGTTGAAAGTTATCTAAATCGGTGTCTGAATATGTTGCACATGAAGTAATGCTCCACCAAACTGAGTATCCCATCTACAGCTGGGTTTACGTAATCCTCATCGAACGCAGTTGTTCTGTACAACTGGACGATTTTCTCTAAGTCTAGGCAAGCAGGTTCTACAAACCTCTCCCATTCTGATGGATATAAGGGTGTGATGATCCTGTATTCACCTGACTCAAATTTCATGTTCCCGGTCTTCAGGTTGATTATGGCCTAGTTGTCAAACTCCCAATCTAGACCAAGCAATGTTGGGTAAGGTGTTGTATCATCCACTATTTCAATGACTTCAAAATTTTCTTTAGTGCACACTCCATCTAGGTCTATTGTTACTTCTTTCAGTCTTCCGATTGGTAGGACTCTGTGTTGGTTTTCCATTTTCAATTGAACATGTGAATATCCTAATGTGGGCTCTCCCATGCATTGCCATGTATTCTTTGGCAATACATTAAATTCATATTCTAGATCTAGTATGATATTGCCCATGTTGAAATATTCGATGTTGGCATTTAGTCGAAACTCCCTACTGGTTCTTCTCCTTGTATGTAGGTGATAGATAGTTTTTGGTTCTATTTTTTCTTCCGTCTTGATGCTACATTTTTCTAGTATGTTTTGCAATATTTTCATAGATGATGGATCATTTAATACTTTTACACATGATTTCAAAAATCCTTTGATTGTACTTACTTGTCCCATGGGTTGGATTTTGTTGGTATGATCCAATACGGGAGGCATCTCGTACTCCGGTGCTTCCTTATTTCGTTGCGCAGTTGATGTCGACACTATGTCTTCCTTCTAAAATTCTTGTCTGGCTTCCTTAAATATCTCCTTCTCCTTTTGTGCATCAAACTGCTTCCTTGCTTCAGCATTCTTCTTTACCCAATGGTTTTCTATTTTACCTCCTCCATGAGTAACTATATTGATGTTTCATGCTTCATCCCTTGCTTCGACGGAAATCCATTGAACATTCTAGTTGTTCTGGTTCCTCTTTTCTTGGATCTTTACTAGTAGTGTTGGACATTCCTCTGTATCATGTTCCAATGCGTGACAATACATACAAGTTGTTGGTGGAAGCGGGCACTCTCTTTCATAATGTCACAGTTGCTGACAATTGTGACATGCCACTGGTCCTCTACCTTGTTTGAAACCTCCTCAGGCTCGTCCTCCACCTTTGTAGCCTACTCGATCTCCTCTCAGTGCATTATACTAAGGCACCTAATTATACTGTGTGGTATTGTACTGAGGTTATGTCGTGTTGTACTGCAGCTGTGTGTTATTATATGGTTGTTGCACAGTATTATACTGCTACTATGCAGTATTATACTATTGTTGCATAGTATTATACTGCTACTGTGCAGTGTTGTATAAAGCTGGAACTTGATTAATATGTGAAGCGGCTTGCCCAGTCATCATCTATACCTGCACTCTATATGCATCTGATGTCCTTTCTCGCATCAACTCCATAGTTCTAAAATCTTTGTCATCGTGGCCCACTGACTTGCAAAAGGTGCAATATGAGCTCTTCAGGACTGTCTGGTATTTCTGCATCATCGTGTAGTGATAAGGGTCATGACCCAGTTTCTTGTAGATTTTTCACCATATTCCTCATGTTGGTAATGGATTTGGCATTCCTGCTACCATATACTCTACGAATGTTGGACATTCGTTCCTATGGTGTCCTTCCATCTTGCATGTAGTACACCAAGCATCTTCTCATTTATCCTTGTTCTTATTCTAGTTCAGTTGAAATGTTAAGTTCTTCAAGTCCTCCTTCGGTTCTTCGATAGTTGGGTCTGTCTGCTGATATTGATTTTCTTCTTGTTGTAGGGTTCTTGCAAAGCCTCTACCTGCGTCTAGAACTTATGTTGTCGCAAAGGGTATTTTAAGTGTGGGAGCAGCGAGTTGACAAACAGGTGTTGATGTTGCATCTCGGTCATGAGATATTTTAACTTTCCCTTCAGTCACTTGAATCTCTGATCAATCTCCCATACAGACTCTCATGTTTTATGTCTTATTTCAATCATCTCATTCATGTACTGATCCTCTAAGCTGGGCTTATGGAACTCATTTATCAGTAACTTCTTAATGTCTTCTAGTGTCCTTGTCGTCCCAGGGGCACTGTTGGTGTCTAAAATCATGTACTAGTCTAGTATGCGGTCTCTTAGTGTAATCACTAGCTATGTAAGTTTGGTATCTTCATCATTGATCTGTTTTTCTTCCCATATCTTTGCACAAATGAACAAAGTTTTCTCTTGGTATTCTATTGCTCCTCCTCAAAATTTGGGTAACCTGATGGTGGGATCGTGTCCTGCCATTTTGAATGTTGAACTACTACCTCCACATGGTGTAGATACTTGACTAGTGCTATCTGAACTAGATCCTCCAGTTGTTGTTCCTTGTGTAGATGTGCTTCATGTTTTCTGACTGCTTCTGAACTTCGGTTGTCTAAACGGTGGTGTTTTCTTTAGTGTATTAGTCACACATGGGTTTATGGGTTCCACACTGACATTAATATTGATAGGATTGATGCCTTCTCTTCCCATTCTTGGACCTCTCGTCTTCCTCTCATATGTTTCCTGCAGGATTTCCTCAATCTACTCCACAACCCAAAGATCTTCTACCTCTTCCTCATCGCTCACCAAGCCTTCCCTCACGGCTATGACTCTCTTCTTAGTATTCACCTTATACCATGATATGCTTGATCTAGTCATCATCCATAATGATTGGGTCCAAGGGTTCCTCCTTCTTTCCCTTATCCTTTCCTCCTTCCATTTCTCCTCTCTCTGTTAGTTCTTTCCCCCTTCCCCCATGCACGCAGGGAAGTTTAGTTGTTTGATTCCATTGTTATTACACCTTTGTTATATAGCAATATCTTAATATAAGTATAGATTGATCAAATGTACCATCCTCAATGTCCCCGTAGAAACTCTTGCTCCGCTATGTTGTATGACTTTGATGTGTCTACTGTAAACTCTGTTATAAAACCTACCACGATACTATCAAGCCAAAAGTCTATTGCGCGGGTGAATTTGTCATTCACCTGCTAAAGTTGCTCAATCTGTACCAGATTCCACTCTAGTTGTCGAATATAGTTCGTTGTGTGGTTATCCTTTAACCTTAGTATCCACTCCTGCAATAAATGTGTAAAATCGTAGAAAAAGACTTCGTGCAAATCAGTAAACACGTATCTCTCCAGATATTTGCAGGGTGTTAGTCTAGGGTTTCTATTGTCTTTCTGTGCAAACTCTAGCTCTTTTGTTCTCAACCATCTTCTGATCTCTGCTTTTGTGGCATTCCACGGTCTCAATATCCCCTTCTATTGGCTCATTTATTTTTTATTTTCTTCTCTCTTTTCGTGGTCAAATTATCTCATCTACTCAACCCTCTCTTGTTCCTAATAATGACAATGGAACCATTTGTTGGTTTACTTCCTTCTTCTACCCATTGTCTGAGTTTATTGACCCAGGGTTCAAGTCTCTCAGGTTTCCAACAAAGCCTCTAAAACTATGAGCCCTCCTGGTAAACCAGAAGGCAACGCAACACACAGAATGTGTTGCACTGTCTCACCCAGGATAACTTTCATGGGTGGTTGTAAGACTCATGTGTTTACAGCCAAGGATTGAGTGTGAGATAAGGGAGTTGAATATTGAACCATTGTTATAACTGTAACTGCAATATACTGTCATTTGTGAATACGCAGGAAATATAACAAATCATTCATTAAGCATAACAATATCTATTGAAAAGATGATAAATATAAGAATACATTCATGAAACAACACAGATGTTATTGTGGTTCACCCCCTCCTGGGCTACGTCAACAAAGATTTGGCTCTTGGCTCTTTCATTAATGTATTTCCGCATATACAGCGTCGCATGCTTTACAATCCTCCACAGTCGGCTAAGATCTATATGAGGCGAATCAGATCGCACCAGGCTCCTTAGCTTGCGATCTAACCCTCAATATCTACCCTCCTTCCTCTCCTCTAGCTCAACAGCTTACAAAATATATCATACAACAAAATATTACATAGAGGTTCACTAAAATATCAACTTGTCTCTGTAACCTCTGAACAATAATAATAATAACCTCGATAGTCGAACCCTCTATTGTATCTAAGTGTCTCTATTTATACATTTCTAGCTCTTCAGCCATTACAATGCATTACCCAAAACCCTAACCCTACCATCATTAGGTATCCCTCCCATGGGTGCGTGTTGTTCTTCCTTCAAGTTGTTTCTTTCCTTGCATGTGCACGTGTTGTGTTTCCTTCCAGCTGCCTCTTTCCTTGTGCATGCTTTCCTTCCAAAAAATGCATTGCTTTTCCACCTCGGCCTTTGGCCTGCCTCCAACACAATATTATTATAAGATATATTTCATTTTGAGATGATTTTTGTTGGACAGTTATGTGGAGGGAAAGATATGCAATTATCTTACTCAAGCATTTTCGGATCTTGCTTGGCTAATGCAAGATAGTCGAGAATGTTACCCTATGTTTATAGCCTCAAAAAATATTTCACAATCCACAAGTATTAATTACAAGGGGTTAGGATGATTTTTTAATAAAAGATTATTGCAAAAAAGTATAACATTTTTATACCATTTTCTGAATAATACAGGTGAAAAGGGTAAATGTGGAGACAAAAGAAAAAATACCAAGTACATATCAACACAGCTGAGACAGAAAAGAAATCACTTATTTCATTCCAAGGAATCAAAAGAAACATTCTCTTTACAAAAATCCCTAAGGGAGTTTGGACCAAATTCAAACTTAGATATCCCCGATGAAAACCATACAAAATGACTCTGACAGGAAGTAAAAATTGAAATTTAAAATATGGATCAGCTTGCCACAGATTGTTGTCCACTCGTCTCTGCACAATATCCTTTATCATTCATGAAATTTAATTCATAATTTATAAACATACAAGTCTACACATACTATCAAAGATAGATCAACACCTCTGAAAACAAGTGTCTAAACGATGTAATTCAGCTTTGAATCTTGTTGTCTACAATAAGACTCTGTTGTCATAAAAGAGAATTAGGCTTTTAATGAATTGAAGAATGAATGAAAACTGAACTATCTCAATAAAACTCAAGAGAAAACTTTAGTATGCTTTCTCCTTCTATTCTACCCCTTTTTTTCTTCCTCTTCCTTTGGATTTTATGCATTCCAAATTAGTTGAAGTATTTCAACCACTTCATTTGGTTAAGTTAACAAAAAATCAACTAAATTTTAGTTTAGGGGAAGAATTAATGTAATAATAATAATAAGGGACTTTTAATAAATAATAAGTAGTAGATGGGACCCCTTGTAACTCCCTTTAATTTATTTAACAAAATAAACATAACTAGACAATAAATCAGACACATCCCTCCTTGTGGCTCCCATAATCATTTTCATAATTTGAAAATTAAATATCAATAATATTTCAAATCATATCCAAACATATAATATCCAGAATATCCAAAAATAGTATGTTGTCCAAAAACATCAGCAATCCATTGTTCTTAATAAAACAATAATAAAATATACTAAAAAACTGTATTTGCCACTTTGGGAGGAAATTTTCCCTTTGTTGTTGCTATCTCCTTTTGATTTTCCTGATATAGCCTTAGTTTGTGTGGAGCCTTTAGGCTTGATCTCACTGATGACATGAGAAAATTCATCTCTCAATTGCATGCGAGATGAAACAGATTTGGTTGAATCACTTGAGGGGGAGGAGGGGGCAGGAGCAGCTTTTCCTTTGTCATGCATGTGGTGGGCTTCGATTTTGATTCTTTTTCTTGTGTGGGAGGACTGTACAGGTGAGTGTGTAGGGGAAATCTGGACATTTGGGTTAACAGGTGGAGGAGGAGCAGGTAGAGACAGATTTGGCCAGCCACGATGTTGGGAGACTATTGGGTGAAAAATCTCCTGCCATCCGTCATTCTCAAGGACTTCAGGTTGCAATGAAACATGAGGGGGCAGAGGGATACCAGGGATATGTTGGGGTTGGAAGGGATGCCTCGCTGGTCTAGTTTAGACTACCCCTTTTCCAATCCAATTCAAAAATCTAACTTGGAAGAGTTGGTTTAACTCTTGAGGATCTACATCAAAATATATGGAGAATCGTGGCCTTCTAGGCCCTCTGTTACAATTCCTTATACCCATGTTATTTTGGCCATGGCTTCCTCTGCTAAAGAAGCTCATCCTGTATGCAACATTTATTAGCAACTAGCTTCTTAAATGAACCATACATGACATCTCTTAATACGAAACAAATTTTGGCTTAGCAATCACATCAGACCCATGCAATCCAATCCATAAAATGCATTTAATAATTTTCAATGAGCAGGGGGTGAATAAAGGTTTTGGGATATCCAAGGGGGTTGTATTGAGCGGAAAAGTGAGAAAATAAAAGGGAGTAAGAAGATGATTACTGCTCAACAATTCATTAAACAATCGTTTGTGAAACCATAACCAAGTCACATCTGATGTGATCCATCTCTGTGTTATTTCTTAATCACTGTAATACAGCGTTTTAATTTAATTTTAAGAACAGGGTGTGAAAAATGAATCTGAGATTGTGAGGGGGTTGTAGTGAGTGAAAAAGTGAGAAAATGGCAGAAAAATTGATGGATACCATTCATAAAACAAATTAAATAAATCATACAATCGTAACTCTATTCAAAATTAATCTAAAAGGCATCCACTTCCAAAAACAAGATTTGTTGTTCCTCAATTGTATACAAAACTGCTTGTTATTTAAATGATTAAATTTCCCAAAATTCCTTAATTTATAACAGTCTATGCAATTATAACTGATAAAACCCTTTCCCATTCAACAGTAATGTTTATTATAATGATGATCCCTTCTTCTTTTTATAAAAATAATCAAAACATACAGAGCAATATGCTCGACATCTATCCCTGATAATCAATAGTGCACCACGATAAGTAATCAACAGTCTGTTGGACAACCGAGAGGGGGGGGTGAATCAGTTGTTACAGTGATTAAACAATTATTCCCATTTCAAACTCTTTAAAGAACACTCAATGAAGATCAGAATAATGCAGTGAGGTAAACAATAGAATATTCAACATCAATCACACACATGAAATATACAGAGACAAATATTTCCTGAGGAAATCCATAAAGGGAAAAACCTCTTCTTCTTGATATGATAAGTAATCTTTATTTTATGTACATTATCATTCTTGGGAGCTCCAACTCCTCTTGAGGCTACAACCTTTTTTTTATAAGATGCAACTTGTTGAGAGCACCAACTCTCTGGTTTCTCTAGTACCCACTAGAAGGAAGCACCAACACCCTAGTTTCTCTAGCACCAACTCCCTGGTTTCTCTAGAACCCACTAGAAGGAAGCACAAACTCCCTAAGTGCTCCAAAACCAACTGGATGGAAGCACCAACTTCCAGTTATACGGGCACCAACCTGTATAATAGAGAACAATAGTTCTCCCTTGCACCACCCCACCACCCTGGTTTTCCTGGATGCAACCAAATGGAAGCTACAAATCCTTGTGTTCAAGAACCTACTTGAACCTCTAAGGGTAGTATTCCTCCCTAGCACCTCCCTACCACCCTAAAATATAAATCTTTTCTTTTCTGAAACTTATTACAGTGATACAATGTTTGTCAAAAGGCTTACCAGACTCATCATTGTTTTGTTGCACTACTCTTCTCTACCTGCATCAGCGTCTTCCTGCTCGCATCTCCTTGAGATTTATGCTATTCTACTCTATCCCTGCATGTGCACCTCATCTTTCTCTTCCTCTCTCGAATAAGCATATATGTCCCATCTCTTTCTTCTACTCTTTATGCTCTATGTATTATTTCCATTCAATGCACCACGCCTCTTCTGTGTGTTTTAGCTCTTGCACACAGCATGCTTCTACCCGCATGAATAAATCTCAACAGAAGAAACCATCTCTTCTCTATTCTGCGCATATTTATCATGCCAATTCCTCTGCCAAGGCATACACTCAACTCTTCATCCTCTCTAGTGATCATACTAAGTCTTTTCTTCATCATTGGTCGTTATCCTGCAATTCTTCGGCTTCTTTGGTAGTTCAAGTCTTCGACGCATTTCCATCTGTCAATTGTCAAAATGATGAATCTTCACTTCACTGGAAGTTACCTCGAGACTCTTCGGCTCCTCTAGCAGTCACCCGATAGCTCCTTGAATTCTTTGGCAGATGTAATCACTTTGTTTCTGGTAGTTACAATGAGTCCTTTCCGGGAGTTACAGAGAGAACTTCTGCACACTCATTCCTTTGGCACCTTTTCCCTTCCTGAGAAAAACTTCACAGCAGGTGCTATATTTTCTTGCTAAGCCCCTTCCTTTCATACGACCATCGGTGGTGACCAAACCTCTATTCAAAAGGCTCTTCCCGATTTCTATCTAGTGAGCACTGGCTTTGTTTCACGATATGACCTTGGGCTATAAGCTTCATGTGACCACGTGATTGTAGGTGCGTCCATAGGAGGTTTGATGGAAACCCTATTTTCACCCCACAATACACTACGAGCCTCCATGCATCCTTTCTCCTAAACCGTGGTTTCAATTGAGGCCCACTCACAAAAAATTAAGACCCGAGCATGTTCTAGCCCCGCAATGGAGCATGACTATCAATCTCACAATATTGAAAGTGTTCTTGAATGCATGGTTCATATCTGTCCTTTCAAGTCTGTGGACCAGATCTCACCTTCCTACATCAACGACTGAGATTTACTTCGTGATCCGGGCTCCGGGAGTTTCAAATCTCAAACCCTTTTATTGTTGACTGGATATCTTTCAGAATGGAAGATCTATTGACATTTGTCCTCTTTAATCAATAGCTATACCTCCTTTCCTTTGTCCATGTGCAATCCTTAGTCTCAATGATCAGGTGACATGTTTCCCTCCAAACCAATGGACAAGATTGATTTCACCTTTCAGGCTTCGAAAGTTTCGATTCTCAAACTTTGCTTGCTCCCAAAGCATTTCACTCGGAGTACGCGATCCAATGATGCGTGTCCCTTTTGGATCAATGGTCATGATCCTTTTGCATCTCCGGACTTCAGAGATTTCAACTTACACTATCCTTCATTTGGATTATATTGATGGATGAGAGTGCTCCCAAAGTGATCTTTCAGATCGGACGTCTTCTGTCCAATTTGGGAGTTAGACATTTGGGAATTCAGAGATTTTGTGCAAGTGTTGCTAGAAAAGCTCCCAAATTAAAACTCTCAGAGTGACATCACTTGATGATTTGTCATGACCCTATTAGTTTCCACGTGTCACTCGTATTTTTGATTTGCACGTACCTGAAATGCCAAATCAACTTAACATGTGTCATTGTCTGATTACACCATGTGTCCTTACTGACGTAGTCTTCTGAAGTGATCTACTGATGTGGTCATCTGATGTGGTCTACTAATGTGGTATTCTGACATGATCTATTGACCAACAACACTGATCGAACGGTCCTTGTATGTCCTCCAAATCCAATGGTCCTTATTCATTTTGGATTTTCGAGCTTCATGTTTTTCG